>LKNJ01002174.1:30114-98599 GCA_002120245.1 Maccullochella peelii | reverse complement strand
ATATATACACACACACACACACACACACACACACACAATTTCCTTTGATTGCTGTGACATTAAGAGTTCACCAGAGTCCATTTCTTATAACGACACCGAGCCAAATTAAGGCTGAGATGCAGAAAAATTCTCGTTCAAGTCTGAGTGAAAGTGTGCTTAAATGTTGTCACTCAAACTATGATCCAAATTATTTTTTCAGAAGCTACTAAACAGGATCCCGATAACAGTCGAGTCAGAAAGTGGTGATTGTCTCTCCTTACTTGCGGGCCACGTAGCCTCTGCACCAGGCCTGGAAACTGATGATGATGTCTGTGATCTTCATGTCCCTCTCCTCCTCCAGGTGAGCGAGGACTCCCGCTCTGAAGAATACTTTACTCTGGCCGATCCGGTACAGGTTGGGATCCAGCTCCAGACTTTTGATCTGACAGGACAGGAAAACTGATCAGAGCTGATCATTCACACTGCACAGGGACTAGTTATCGTGGAGCTTAGCTAGAATTTTGTAGACCCCCTTACCATGATCACACAGGCCTGCTTTCCATCCATGAAGCCCTTTGGGATGGAATTGGGAGTGAGGATTTCATACCTTGGAGAGGGGCAGATGAAAGGATTTTTATTTTTTCTTACACATACCTGCCAGAGAACAAGTCATAATGGGAACAGTGTTATTATTCTGTTACCTCTGTCTGAACTCCTGGAAGACGATGCGGTTGGGGAAACCCTGTCTGCAGATACGGATCCCCTCCAGCACACCATTGCACCTCAGCTGATCCAGAACCAGGTGGGGGTCCAGTTTACCAGCCTGGAGGAGGGGAACATTTGGTGATTAGCACTGAGGCAAAACAGAGACCAACAGCTCTATTCTGCACAGTGGTCGAACAGTGCTATAAGCCAGAGAGTTCCAGGAACTATGAATCCAGAGGAACTAAACTGAGGAACTAAAAGTCGCTTTTGCACATTTCTGTTTGCATTTCCATCTCATCTAAAGACCTGCGGAAATTAGACAGATGATGGATTCAAAAACAATGGCGGCGTTTGAAACGCAATTTTAGCACATGTGGAAACACAGAGTGACTCTGTTGTTCAGTGTATTTACGGCTCTGTTGTTTGAGCTGGATGTAATTAACGAATGAAAAGGAGAAACACAGAGGCACAAACGTCCTAACAGACGCCAGCATTTTTCAGATACCTTTTTCTCGTGGTTGGGGATGATGCAGCGAACAAAGTTGGGATTTGTGTTCCTCAAAGTGGCCATGAGCTTGGACAGCTGCTCTTTGTACAGCTGGCCCACTGTGCGGAACATGCCCTTGCGGGTCTTAAAGGCACCAGGCATCTCGGACATGCCAGACACTTTATCCAGGCCCACAATGCGGTCCACTGAAAGAGGAAACAATGGACAGAAAAACAGAGAAATGGAGAGGATAGAGACATCATGTAAGAAGCCAGTGGGTTGTAATGTAATAATTTGAATATTTAACCAGGCAAACTCAAACCAAATGCATGTCACAAGGAAGAATGAATATGAGCATTGTCTCTCCACTTCCTCTTGGTAAACATACACCAGGAGAGAGTAGAGGCGGTTCATAATACCAGGACCAGTGAAACACCACACAAACACCGAGTGCATACGGAGGGAAACAGGAACGAGGAGTAGGATGACAGAGTGGAGTCACAAAAAGCCAGTGAAGCGTGGAGAGATTACACACCATAATGAAACACATTTTCAGTGCAGTGAGTGGAAGGGGCTGGTCAACTGTTAACACATCCAGTTTATAGTCCTCAGAATGGAAACTATGTGTGATGGTTCAATTAAATATGTATGTGTGTCAAGGAAGGTGGCAAACTTTGGCGGTTGCAGTGGGCATGTATTTTTCATGGTGATAAAAAAACCAAACCAAACCCATGCAGTAAATACCCATCGCTGCAGTACCCATGACCAACACCAGGAGTCCCCAAACAACACTATTACACAGAGGGAGAAAAGGAGAGTTCAATGACAGAGCATCAAGTGGTAAGGCGACCAGAAGGTTTTGTTACTGCACACACAGCTGGTTAAAGACACAGAAACAGCTCATGAAATCTTAATCTGAACGCCAAACACAAGTTTAGAACATTTAGGAGGAATGGGATGGACAGCAGGGGGGGTTCATGGTGGAAATAAACATGTTTAAACAGACAGCAGGAGTAAGAGGGAACGACTACATAAATGAAAAAGAAACCTCGTCACCTGAGTCAGAGTGTAGAATAGGAAAACGCTGATAAAAATAGGCTCTCTGACAATTCTGTACCTCTGAGACCCAGTGAAAGAAAAAAACGACAGACAAAATTGGGCCACACAGAGGAAGAAATGGACGGAAACAAGTGGGATTTGAGAAGGTAAAAATAAAGGTCCACACACCAGACAATAAAAGATAAAGAAAGCACGATGAAATGCAAAACAGGAACAGGAAGCCAAGATGAAATATATTTATCCATTGTCAAGCACCACCCCCAGGGAAGCAGTGATTACTGGGATACCACGACAAGCTAACATCTGCCTCAACTCACCGTCTCTCCAGAGCTCAGAGACAAACTTGTCAGTGGACTGGTTGAGCAGTGAAGCCACGTTGTCATTCAAGGGGTCCATGTTCTTCATCAGCCACTCATCTGCCTTGTAGTCCACCTGAGTAGTAACATCAGGCAGGAATTGTCAAGTCACTTTCTTAGACACACATACCACTGGGGCATTATAAAGAGAACTGGACAAATGCATGACAGAAAAATGTCTAAAAGTGTCTAAAATAGATAAACATTCATGAGAAATTAGGCCTCAGAAATGTATTAATGAGAATGCATAATTAACTCATGTTTACCTTGCCAGCATAATGGATGATACAGAAATCGGCTTCATCCTTCAGTTTCTTGGGCTTAAAGAACTTGGGGTGAGTGCCCTGCTCCTGGAGCACCTTCTCCACAAAGCTCTTGTCGGTGGCTTTGGGAAACCAGCACTCCTCATCCAGCAGAGCGAGGATACCAGGGGGACTGGCCTGCACACAGAAGGGAGAATGCAGATCTTAGAGCATGAAATAGAAAGGCCTCGAAGTACTTAACACAGTGGAACAACCGACATGTTCAAGTACAAAAATAGCAACATGGGATTAGAAATGAACAGGACTTGATGCTTGACAGGTGAGAAAGATTTTCAAACTCACAGGTTTCTCAATGAGGTCGATGCAGGGCTGCAGGTCCAGGCCAAAGTCGATGAAGCTCCATTCGATGCCCTCCCTCTGGTACTCCTCCTGCTCCAGGATGAACATGGTGTGGTTGAAGAGCTGCTGCAGCTTCTCATTGGTGTAGTTGATGCACAGCTGCTCAAATGAGTTCAGCTGGGGGACAGAGGAGAAACATGCTTAAGAACACTGCTGATCAAGAGCACAATTAAAAGACAGGTGAGATTTTGCATGATTTAATACACATTTTGTACATATAGATCACCTATACTATACTGTCAAGTCACATACAGTTTGCCTCACTTACTTACCTCAAAGATCTCAAAGCCAGCGATATCTAGGATGCCGATGAAGGAGGCTCCCTGCCTCTTGGTCTTGTCCAGGGCTTTGTTGATCCTCATGACGAGCCAGCGGAACATCCTCTCATATGTGGCCTTGGCCAGGGCCTCCACAGCGAATTCTGCTTGCTCCTGGGTCTGGGCCTTCTGGACGTAGTCTCTGCCCACCTTGATCCTGGGTGACAGGATGGCCCTGGTGAAGTCTGTGACATTCATGCCCATAAGGTGGCTCACCTTCTGGGCAGCTGTTGCAGAGGAAAGAGGAGGAAGAAAGTGAGTGGGTTGTGAAGGTTCTTAGCTTCGCAGCAGGACATAGCCAACTATTTCAGGTTACGGTGCGACTTACCGGTGTTGTCAGGCATGGAGGCCTGGTCTGTGTGGCGCTCCTTCTTGAAGCTCATGTTGCCGAGCTGCAGTACAGACGCCACCACCTTCAACATGCCTGCACAAAAAGAACAAACAGGAGCATAAACATGGTTTTATGTTGCACTTGCACTAGTAGGTAAACACAGGCAAAGTCCCAGTTGAAGAAAAAAGTTGTTTTAAAGTAATTAACCATCTGCCATACCTATCTGCTCATCCTCTGGGATACTCATGATCTTCATGGCCTCCAAGGTCTCTGTAAACAGGTCCTTGTCCTGCTGCCCAGGAATTGTAACGTTCCCGTTGGAAAGGAAACGGTAGTTGTTGTAATTTTCGAGGAGGAGTTCATCTGAGAGAAAAGGGATGGTCGGAGTGAGATAAATGGCAAATAAGAAGCTAAAAATCTTTAAAGGACCTCTTCATAATGAAACACAAATACTCTTACTACTCTATATAGCAAGACAGAGTGAAGATTTCTCAAGGATATGCAGAGAGTTATGCAATATGTTGCTTACTGCGCAGTTTATCTCCAGCCCCTGTGAGCAGGTAGTAGAAGATGTGAAAGGTCCTCTCATCTTTGGCCTGGCGAATGGCACGGGATTTCTCCAGCAAGTCTAGTGGTCAATCTGTCAAGGATAAGTTTTCTGATGCTAAGTTTGGAGAAAATCTGGTAGTGACAACAACCCCCCCCCCAAAAGGCATTAAACACGAGGCCAACAACAATGTCTTCAAATCAAAAGAGAAGCATTGACGGTATGAAGGATACAAGTTTCAATATTGGCACCAACAATGTAACCATTGACATCGAAGTTGATCCTGATGAATTTTCCCTAGAGAAGGAAAAAAAACAATGAACATTTAAGAAAGATATGTGGAACAGTCCAGCTGGAAAACAACTCTGAATCACAAGATGTAGCACTAGGTCTTACAAATCGGGAAGAGTTGTCGTTTTTGACCGTCTTGGCATTTCCAAAGGCTTCTAGGATGGGGTTAGCCTGCAGCAGCTGCTTCTCCAGCTCCCCCTGGTGGAAATGAAGAGAATAGCAAGGCAACATTACCCACCATTAAATCAGGATAGTTCTCCACCATAGACTCAGAACTATCAAGTCCTTATCGCTAAAATGGGTAAACTCACTGTGATGTATCCTCAGAACCTCATATTATGATCTGCTATTCACTTACTAGAATGTGACTTCATTTTAAAAAACTGATTAAATGCTCTTTTTTTAAATTAAATATGCTGACATAATGGTATGTGTTAATTTACCCATGGTGTACTTACGTCTGCGGAGAAGGGAGAACATGAAGTGTACAAAACATTTAAACAAAAAGTGATAAAAAGGAGGGACACCATATACACGCACAGCAATACACACAAACACACACCCAAGCATTTTCCCCACACATATCGCCATGTTAGTGCCCAAGTCTGCAAACACCCAGAGACCCTGTGACCCTCATCAGTACCCATCACCTGTTACCAAGAGAAGAATAATCCAGTGAACGCCCAAGCACAAGACAAACGGTCCTTTCAGGTTCAATAGAACTTTAAACTTCTGCCTTCAAGCTATATTTGCTTTCAGTGACGTTTCTGCACCTATCCAGTGTAAACACACCATATGTTAACAAAATTAAAGCATAGAATTTGCATGTTTTACCCATTTCCCCCCCCCCCCAAAAAAGGGGTTTGCTAAGCATTTGTGTCTTGCCACAGCTAACTGGCTTTTCACACAAGCAGTTTTTCACTAATTTGGCTGACGATCACTCATATCCATCCAGAAAAAACATGGAATGTCAAGCTACCCACGGCTGCACTGATTCATATGTAAAGCACAAATTGTATGTTGAGACTAAAGAAGGCTTAAGAATTCAAAACAATGACATTCTACTATACAAATGTTTGTCCGAAGTTTGTAAGCCGATAGTGCAAGATCACTGACTGAAGGCCCTGGATTAATAACCAACCACTTGGGTCTATGTTAAGGACACAAAAACAGCCCTTCACACGACATGTACGCTACATGAGATATTAGTGTGTCTGTGTATTGAAGAATATGATGTTTGCAATTGTATAGTATTAACATACACACTGCCCCCCTCCAAGCAATTTTCTATGCAAAAAGAGAAGAGCACAGTCAAACTTTGGACTCATGTACAAGAGTAGCAATACAAATTATGAAAAATTCAACCAGACAAATATATAAATACATCTTTCAGACCAAAAATTGCCGTGTTTTTTTCAGCAAAGACCCCCCTCTTATCCTACTATTGTCTGGCTGAATTTTTCACAGGAACACATACGGCTGCCACTGATCTGCAAACAAAATGCCTCCGTACTTCCTATTGGCTGGCAAGAAACATCATCCCTGCCCTTAATACAAAGTGACTCCCACAACAGTGCGGTCCAGCGAGGGGGGAGGGAGGGAGGAGGAAGGTGATGACAGAAGCAGGTGGGGAGGAAGAGTGTATGGAGGGAGAGAGAGTTAACTCACATGTGACAGGATCGAAATGTTCTGTTGATGGGAAGAGAGAAATACAACAACCTCAAAAAAGGGATGATAGATGTGGTTTTCATCAAACCCTACTATGTTGCATCTATCATAAAACTGGCAGGCCAGATAACAGTAGTGCAGCTTTCCCAGCAGAGTCTGACATAATGCTTGACTGCTGGGCAGTCGACTGAGTTTGATTTTGGATGAGAAGACGCCGTAAAATCAGCAAAACCGAATACATCACAGATGAAGTAAGGCCTCTGGTCTATATAAAATGTCAGAGCACCAGAAGCCTTTAAATCTGCACTATTGTTTTTCTGTGCCTGCAGGGCTATTATTGTGTTTGCTGTCCCTTTTGGCAGTTCTTCTCTGTGGAAGCTGAACCACAGAAGATCAGCTGTTACAACAATGTGATGATGGATTAACAAGCATGTACGTGGTAGAAAGTGGTTGATCAAGTGTGCAAAGAGAGATAGGAAAATGTTGTTCCTGTAAGATAAAAAGCATTGGAGGAATTAGTGATTGTGTCTCACTTGAAAATGAATCCAATAAAAAAAAATTTTTTTTTAAACTGGTGGGAGTGAAGGGATTAAGTTGAAAGATAAAATGACTGGACGATGTAAAAGAGTGATGGGAAGGTTTGAAGGATGAACTGTGTGGATGAGAGGCAGGACTCACCTGATCTTTCTTGGTCTTGTGAGAGGAGGCCACGTGAGCCAGATACTGGATGACCTTCTTGGTGTTCTCTGTCTTACCAGCACCAGACTCTCCTCTATGAGACACAGAGAAAAATACAGAGTCAAAGGATTTAGAGAAGGATGGCCTAAACCACAAAAGAGAGGCAGCCAAGAATTCAGAAAAATAACTGACATCTAAGTGGACATTTTGTAACTCACGTGCAAAGAATGGACTGGTCTTCACGATCTGCAGAAAAGACGTGTAAATGTTGATTATGGAACTGCAGAACAGCAATGCTGCATATTGTAAGTGAGCAGATGTTATCGCCACAGTGCATACAGTTTTTGTCGGTACAGCAGGAAGTACATTGGCCACAAACAGGAAATCAGTATCCGGCTTCCTGTGACTGGAAAGAGGTGCTGCCAGGTTTCTAACTAACCAGCTAATTAGCCATAATGTGGTCTGAACACTTTGCTGGAGCCAAACATGGAGAAGAAAAAAAAAAAAAGCACCAATGGGACAGAGGGGAGTTGTACATGACCGACAACACAGCACCTCAGGAAAACAGGCCTAAAAACAGGGGTTGTTCCAAGCTAAGAGAGTACATACAGGAGGTAGACTAAAGAAAAACGCATTACAGTACAATAGCCCTGCAGTAAATACTTTTACCAAGGGTAAAAGTCTCAAAAAAGCAAGATGACATACGCAAACCGCAGGAAATCAGCTTTAGCAAAGTAAGAGGAGCGCTTAACAGGATACTTTTCTAACATAAATCACTGTAAACTATAGTCTTCGTCAAGAACCAACAGAAATATTATGAGCTTAACAAAATTTGTATATGTTCCAGATTTTTTTTTTTCCATCCCCTGTATATTATCTTTCTAAAGAATGCGACAAGTGAGCTGTACAGGAGACATACATGCCTCATGTTTTAAATACAACCTTTCTTATCTAGAATTGAGAGCATCAGGCATTTTCTAAACCATATGAAATACTGTGCTAGCATCAAATCCTATATTCTGCAGCGATTCGTTCACACTGTCTTCCATTTGAAGGCCCAAACAAGCTACTCTCAACCATTTTAGAGAGGGTAGTGATACAAATAAACTACCAATATTACAGTATGTATGCGTACAACGTAATCTCTTGGGAGCCTTACGGTTTATAGCCCTGTGTGGTACCACTCAGAGCACAGTAGCTTCACTGATAATGGAATCTTTAAAAAAAAAAAAAAGGGACCCATGTTACAAGCTTGGGGATGCTAAAAACAACAAATAAATTCCACTTTATCATTTCCCTCTAATGTTCTCATGCAACACTCATCACAACAGTTTTACAGCGTAGACGGTGACTTACCCTGCATCATGCTTCTGTAAGCTGTGTCAGTGATGGCATAGATGTGAGGCGGCATTTCGTGCCTCTTCTTGCCTTTGTACATGTCAACAATCTCCTCTGAGTAGATGGGCAGATTCTTGTAGGGGTTTATGACGACACAGAAGAGACCAGAGTATGTCTGCAGGACAGATAGAGGTGGCATTTCAAAAAGCTGCACTTGAGCATGGAATAAGAAGAAGTAGTGAAGGTACCAGTGGAAGAGGAGGGTTTTGGTGTTAAATGGGATAGATACACTATCTACTCTAGGATTTTAGGCCAAATCCTAGGGAATGGATGTGAAAATACCATGAAGGAGATTTGCAAGTCTCCATTTAATGTGGAGAGCAGAATCAGGATCATGGACTGGAATACTGTTCTATATGCTATTGTGCAAGTTCGGGTGCTTCCCCAAAAATGTGCTTCTCTGAGAAGTTGCACTGATTCAATAAAAAGGCCTTCCCATCCCCCATCAACACAGAGCTTAAAGTTTCTCATGAACTCTGATTTGTTACCCTCCTATGTTATGCAATCTCAACCCCACCCTGCTGCAAGTTTAAACTGATGGTTGACCATGGCAACTACAGCTACTTGACTGGTTAGCCAAGTCATATCTCAGATCTACATGGTAGAATTATCTTTTCTGCTTTGGGGCCAACATTAAGAACCTCCTCCATTGCTTTCTAGAAACTCCACTACATCTTTTCTTTTGTGTATCTGGACTCATTTCTCCTCCTACCACAACTTCTGTTTTTTTTTCTATGTGCTGCCCTCCCAACATCTCAGTACCAGGCATATCTCCCTCTGATGTACACTCGCTCTCCCTTGAAAGACAGTCAATCTAAAAGGCTGCAGAGCCTGGAGCCACTCTAACCAACCGTAGCATGCCTCTCTGGAGAGAGCGAGGGAGGGGACAACAGGCTGTGTTGATATGACCGGGTCACACCACCAAATCACTCCCAGCCCAGCACATGGGGATAAATAACATTAATTATAGGGGCAGTTACAACACGATTTACATTCCGTGTCCATCTCTGCAAAAACTGGACTCTGAAGCCCCTCCCGTTCTTCCCCCAACTCTTTCTTCACATCTCTCGTACTCTGGACGGCATTGTTCTCTGGAGCTTCCTGTTTACAAGATAACTCCACACACAGACAGAAGGGAGAGAGCAAACAAGACAGCACTAGAGGGAATAGAGGACAGAGGCAAAGCGAGTGCAGGAAAAGAACGCTTGAATACCCAGAGTATTATTAACAGATTGCACACTTTCTTTGCAGCAACAATGTGCACACAATGGGTTGTCTTGACAGGGAGATGAACTGGTTTGGGGACTGGTCATGGCAGATTGTTTGCTATAAGCCAGTGGGGATTTCATAACAATTAAAACAGAAAATGCTTCAAACCATGCCAATGACACCAAGTTACCCTGATCATTGTTTGGTGGACAAGCAGCACATTAAGAAAATGGTAGCAACAGGATGCTGAGGAAAATTTATTAAAAAAAATAAAATTAAAAAAATCACATAGGTGTATTTTAATCCTAAAAACATGACATAAGCCTAATATCTTCAATTTGAACTAAGACTCCAAAGAAATATCTTGGGAAAAACACGCGCACAGGAACCATAACTGGGAAAGAAACTACAATTAGCCCCATGCATCACATTTAAGCAAAATTAGGTACAATGTATGAATCAATGCTTTGTTTAAAAGGCTTATTGCGTCCATGACTGCATCATACTCACATAAATGAGACCAGAGTAGTATCTCTCCTTTAGGTTGTGCAGCACAGAGGCCTCGTTCAGGCAGGTGAGCTCGGCCATGTCCTCCACCTTGCTGAACTTGGGCGGGTTCATCTTCTGGATGTCGTCCTTGTTCACCTTGATCTTCTTCCCAGAGTCTGCCAGCTCGACCACACACTCGTCGCCGCGCTCCTCCTTCACGGAGCCGGCCTCGAAGCCCAGGCGCTCGGAGGGCACCCATACCAGCTTCTTGGTGGCCCAGTCAGCCTGTGCCAGTGGGTTGTTGACCAGATTGCGGTCCACATACAGGAACTTGTCTGCGGCTGACATCGTAGCTGTTTCAGAGAGGGAGAGGAAGAGGAAGAGGAAGAAGATGTGGTTAGTGCTGGGAAATTGATCAAGTCATTGACAGAGGTCAGAAACCCAGACATCAAACCACAAAACAGAGTCATTATAATGATCATTTAAATGTTTGTTATCCATCATCACACTAAAATCTAAATTCTATATACACCAAATGGTACATGTCTGGCAGAAAAAAAAAGAAAAAAAAAGCAGGGTCGCTGTGAGAAGGTGGTTTTGTTTACAGGACCAGACCTTGGCTACCCTTCCATCTTCACATGCAGTCTCTGAGGAATGCAGAGGTCACCACTGATACACACACAGCCATGTCAGACAAGGCTCTGTGTTACTTCTTGGCCAACTGCTGTGAATACTTAATCAAATTTCCAGCTGCTGGACCATCTGGGTGACAGAGAAGAGAAACATTTGCACAGGATCACAGAGATTTAAGTTCATCTCCCGGCAGAGGTGCTTCCAGTTTCGCTGAGTGCTCCGACAAACAACTGTCTGTCTGCTGGTGGGAAGCCTGTGAGGGAGCGTGACTTTGTTGTTGTTGTTGTTCCTACTGGTTGGTCAGGGTATCTGTTCAGAAGGGGGAGGAGGGGAGTTGAGTCTGGGTGATCTTTGAGAGACATGATAGGCATGACATATGGCCCTTATCCTAACCAAATATTTCCAGGGACTAACACCAGGAACTAAATTAGGAAACAAAAGTCCCTTTTGTACATTCCTGTTTGCTTTCTGCTTTGAAGGAACCGTAAATATAAAAAGGATCAAAGATAAAGAAGTCAAACAACAAGTAACAAGCATGGCCTTTGTAATTTATGGTTTCCTGCTTTCTTACAGTAGTGATAATGTGTTGAGTGTTTCTTGGTTATTCTTCTGATAAAATACAGAACTGCAGTGAAACAATGAATAAAGTTCAAGTTTTGTTTGTCTTGGTCACTCTCTCTTGGTAGCCTACCATCTCTTTATGTTTTCCAGTTTTTTAGACTTTGATATCCAGTGCATACGTTTGTTAAATTCCTATCTTCAGTCCTAATATTGATATTAGCAACAATCAATGAGTGGCAGTTGAAGGTTTGTGTTTGACCAGTCAGCGATGTTCAGTACCGTAATCTCCACCTCAAATATTCCTGAGTCATCAGAAACTACTATGTCAGGGGCGATTACTTTTTGGGGGGCAGGGACAAAAACTGGATTTGGTTATAGTGGTCAGAACGCAGGTAAAGCTCTTCATTTCCTAAAAAGGTTTCTGCAGTGGAAATGGGTCACTGGTGAAACTCCTTGCAGTGAGGTGAAAAGAAGTATCTGGCTGTTGAAAAAGATACATGGTGACCCACATCTTTTGCAGGCCAAGAGTGGAAGTTGGTAAACTTTTCAACGAGCTTCTACAACTGTTAAAGTCAACATGTGCTGTGCACTTTACACAATTTATGTAACAACTGCACTGATTATGCACTTGGAGGACTGTCTTCAAACTATTTGTTTTTCAATGCTGTGCTGCAAGGAGCGATGAGCAGATTGAGGTGGGAGGTTAACAAATAGCTGACACTAAATGCTGCATGCAGAAGTTTCATATCAAAAATGACCACAGCGCCAACAGACAACAACCTCTGCACAAGCTGTTCTTGCTTTAATACACCTGTCAAAGCTCATAAATAACATCTTGTTGACAAGGAGTGCTGCAGTTTAACTCATATAGAAAGTGACTAGACGAGTATTACCAGTATCGAGGAAAAAAAAAGGCTGTGTGCTTGAGCCAACTTGCCCAACTAAAGCAAGTGCAGAGAGTCTCGGGGCAATTAACTGAACATGCTGTGCTTGCACCAACATCGGGGCCCCAGACTTTACCATCTCAATTATCATGACAGCATTTTCCCAGGACCACCAGGGTCGTTAGCCTCTCTGAATGTTCCTTCATCCCCGACGGAAAACTGCGAGTTGCTCTATCTAGGCTTGTTTGCATATGGTGTGTTGCACATATGCAAACCCTAGGAAAATCACAGCACAGGACAGACTCAGCCCATGTCCATGAGAGTATTTCCGCATTGCAATGTTGTCCAGTGCGAGGAGGTTCTGGGGCCAAATTCTCATGCTCAACATTATAAATAACTGCTTGTACACAACAGTGCAGAAACTACTTGTAGCCTTTTCAATGCAAGAATAATAGTTTGTTTTTTTTTTTAAATAAAACATGCAACAACTGGTGTAATAAAAATATTGATCTTACAAGCTTTGCATTTCCCTAGTTTAATGATAGACTTTAATGTTAAACTAACTTTGTATTACCCAAGGTTATTACAATAGATCAACTCTGCAACTCCAAAATTCTTAATTTTATTTTGAAGAATTATTTTTCGAAGTTACTAATGGGTACTTCAGACTATAGCCCGATACCGAATATTTGGGACGATAGTAATTTCTTTTAGACATAAACAACATTCTTAATATGGAATATTGTGACCAAGATACAAGCTGGTCGGGACATTTTACAGTTGAAAAATCACTTAAAAAACAAAAACAAAAACAAACTTCTCTCTGGTGGACAAACTACGTAATAATTTCTAAATTACCTCAAACCTAATTTGGCATTTCTGTACTGCAATTTTCTAGTTATCAGTCGACATATACACCGATATGCATCTGCAATAAGTAAATATTGCCCAATATATCGACCTGCTCAATTTATTGGCCTAGCTCTATTTGAGACAACCATAAAAATAAAAAATAAATTAAAACGTTGCAAAATTCCCTCAACTACGCCCTTAACAAAATGCAAACTAACTACGCAGCATTCCTCAACTGTACTGAAAAAGGTCATAGACCCTTGAGAATCTTTAGAAACAGAGAAATGTAGAGGTTGCTGCGTTTAACAGGGTTATCTCAGTCTCGTCTGTTCCAGCACATTAACCCTGATCTGTGAGAAAGAGAGCAGAGAGAGCGCCATTCTTCTCATGACCCCTGCCTCCCTCCATCCTCTATCAATGCTGTCAGGCTGCGCTACAGCTGACGTCCATCACTGCTCAACCCGCCTCCAAACTCATCTCATGTAACGACCCCATCCTGTACACAGAACGTGGGGCAAATTAGTCCTGCTATACATCTCAGCTGGCTCCACGCTCCCTCCTCTCCAGAATCCTAACAACCCCCACTCCAGTCCCTTTCTGTTTATCCAGTCTTTTCAGGGTCGCATTCCTCCCATACTCACTCTTTATCATCAGGGAGAGACAGCGAGCAAAGGCATTCCACAAATTTCTATCCTCCCCCCTTACGTCTCTCTCAGACCTATTCTCTGGCTTTCCTTCCTGTTTTCTGGCCTCCCCTTATTCCCATCACAGCAGCAGGTCATGTGTGCCCCCTAGGGGTTTCATCACTCAGCGGAGATCAGCATCACCTCACACTGGCAGCACACCCATAGCTGCATAGATCGAATAGACCTGAGCGCTCTCAGTCCCTTTGTGCATGTGTCCGAGTATGTTCCCATGCTCCCTTGAAATCCACTTCACAATTACTCACTCCAGTACATTTGGATCAGTTGGCCCCATGCAGGGTTGAATATGAGCCATGACTGATTATAATCCCTGTAGCTTTGTTGTTTGGCAAAAACAAGAAGTGAAATAGAACAGGCTGAAGACAACCAAAGCTCTGGTGTTGCTTTAGCTTGCCATTTTTTTAACCATACTACTCAAGGTGCAGGGAAACATGTTGGCCACCATAGTGCGCTGCAGGGATGACGTTTTTTTGTAGGCCAACCTGGAAGTTAACCCTGGTTCACCTCTGTAGTCTCATTTAGCTACTTGTTAGCAACCGCCTTTTTTAAAAGGCAATTAAAAATTCACGAGTGGGGTGTTTACCAACGTATTTTATGTTGTAGAACAAAACGTGAAAATCTCTCATCTAACCAAAAACCCATTCAGAAACCCCACTGACTTCGAGACATGGGAACCGTAAGTGCAAAAATGCTTTTCATTTACAGGCTTTAGGACTCATTCCTGTAGCACTCTATTAAAGCATCTCAAGCACTTCTAACAGATAGAGACAGCATGTGTTGCTGCAGTCAAATGGCAAAAAAGCATGTATTGTTTAAAAAAAGGGACCTACTATGTCATTAATATCAGTAAATGTAAATTCATTCACAAGAGACTGCAGATCACAGATATTTAATGTTGCAATACAGAAACAGCCTGATCGTACATTTCAGTGAGCTGCTGACACAGTTGGACTGCGGCTGCAACGAACAATGATTATCATTATCAATTAATCTGCCAGTCATTTTCTAGATGAATCCTTTTAGTCTAATTGTCAGAAAACAGTGAAAAATGCCAATATTTTGAATCTCTTTGGGTTTTGGCCTGTTGGTCGGACAAAAAAAAAAAAAAAAAAAAGTTTAATAAAACAAAGAAAATTAGCAAAACCTTTCCATTTTGAAGCTGAAACTAGGCAATGTTTGGTATTTTTAACGTGAAAAAAATGACTTAAGCTTTTATCAAAACACTCATTAATTTTCTGACGATCAGCTAAGCGTTTCAGTCTGTTGATGTCTGCCTCTGTCCGACTCACATGCTTGCCACAGATAACTCAGTGACACACTTCAAACTACCTCTCCAGAGAGAGCCATGAGGACTAAAATTACTCCAACAGCTATTCTAGTTTGACGCTGTTCTATATTGAAAGTAGAAAGGAGAGGAGGGATAAAGAACTCAGACATCAGACAACTTCAGGTGCTTATGGAGGCTGACAGTTACAGTAAGACATGGATGTTGACTTGACTTTGAGATAAAACAGTGCACTTATCACCCCCTCCCCCCCGCCCAACTTGAGTTTCATGGCTCAGGTTCCTGCTGCTGCCCTGCCAAGTCCTCCATAATCCTGTAAGAATCAAGGTTTCTCCGATTCCATGTCACTTTGCAACACCACTAGGCTGTGAAAGCACTCACTATCTATTCTGTTGAGACCCATTTACAATGAGATTAGCTGGTCTACATACTCATAACAAGAATTACTAATTAATTGAATACATGGCAGTAGGTACAACACACAGCCATCCCAAAACCAACCCTTGGCAAAAATCCCTTAACTTAATGAAACCTGACTGAGATACCATTAAAGGATTATATTCTAAAAATGCCCAAATGAAAACAGAGTTCACAGTGTCCTGTCAAAGCATCAGCTTGAAAGAGGAACCATAAAATAAATAACACGAGGAAGAGAACGGAGGCCAGTTTTAGAAACCAGCGTCATCACAGAGACCAGAATGTGGTCGCAAAGAGGAAGTAGCGCAGTAGTCAGGACTTTGACAGAAAAAAGGTGGAGGAGGAACGAGGAGAGGAAAAGGGAAGAGCTACAGCGTGTCCTTTTCAGTCCCGGTTGTCCTGTTTAGAAAGCAGGTCAACCTTGATCTTTATAAAACTGAGGCCATCCATCCATCAGTCAGACTCCCTCTCATTCCTTTCCACCTCACTGACTCTCCCCGAGTAACCATAAAACCCTGGAGTCTACCACAGCATGACCATGTACAGTCAAACCCTCCTGCCCTGGCTAAAGGGAACATATAAACCAGCTGTGCTGCCTCATTGACAGGAACATTACTAGAACAACAGCAAAGTCAATAACACTGTACTCCCACCAAGCGCATCCTCTCACAGCATCCCAGCTAGCTTAAGATGAGCCAAATCTGCTCGTCCTCAGCTGTCCTCCTCAAGCTGTGGATATTGTTTTGCACTGTAGTCACCCTTGTCTGCTTACCAACAAATACTCCAAATCTCTATTTCTAGTGTCAGTCCCTCCTGTGTCTTGGCTTTACCACTTTCATCACCCTCACAGTCCAATGATCTACTGACTTGCTCCCTCCTGAAGGTGAGAGTGGGTGCCAGACAGCAACTGGAGAGGTACTGAGTCAGTCAAAATTCATTATGAGCTCACACATCGGCTCCCTCTCTCCCACCCCCCTTCTCTGAAAGTGGGAAGGGTGGGGCAAGGAGAAGAGAGGGGAGGAAAGAGGAAATGACAAAGGGAGAAAACTATTTTGCCATTTGCGGAACTTGTTGTGCGTGAGTCCTTTGAGGAGGAGGGAAGGTGGCGCTTTCTTGAGCACATGCTGAGCGGCTCTGTGGACTGAGATGTAAATTAAGCCCTTGCTGGAAAATAACCACACTGCATGACAGATCTACATCACTTTCCACATTCCTGCCCCAACCAGGATCCAATTTCACTTTCAACTGTAAGCTGGCCAATGCCATCGACCATTTACAACCAGAGGCCCCTACTAGGTCTTACTAAAGCCCTCAGCACGTCACCTACACCAGTGGTTCCCCAACCTTTTTTGTCTCATGTACCCCCACAGCCCTGTCAGATAACCATCAGTCAACCATTTATGTATTACTTTAGCTATTTGAATTATTTATCCATTACTTTTAGCTAACTGTTTAAACTTCTCTGCTTACTTGCTAACTAGTTCACACTCACAACAGTGTTGAGGTGCTACAGCCGATTCAATATGCGAACACGTTTTGTTTTTTAAAATCATACCATAATTTCTATATTATCAAATTAGCTGAGCACAGTCTTTCTACAAACCCCCTCCCCCCTGGTTGGGAATCACTGACCTACACAACTGCTTCTGGTAGTGAACCACGTAAGTATAAGTATTGAGTCAAGCGTTTTCAGCTATGTTGAAACATTCTGTATAAAGTCTGTTTGCCTGATCAACCATTTGTCCAATGGGAGTCAGAAGGTAGGCCCATTGTTAAATGACAGGGAGGACAGATAATTGGAAAAAGGGCCCGATAAGCACATTATTTTCAGGGTCATAGAACAAATTCCACATCTATCATTCAAACAGCTATCTGATTACACCATTGAATGCACAATTGACTGGTTATTTGACAGAACAGAGCAGATACTGCACAGCACCCGTTTGCCCTTTTGCTAAAACCCTCCCGACAGTATTGACCATTAGATAAATAGATAGATGATTACGTAAGCCTTTTAAACAGACGGTGAAAGAATGCGGAGGGGAGTTAAGATACACATTTCAATTTGTCAGCAACACTTCTATCTGTGGAATGCAACATTGGTACGACTAGGTCTTTTATTTCAGACAGACCCAGGCAAGAAAATCTGCTATTACTACTTCACTTCTGCTCCTATGTTCTCATAATATCCATCCTATCACCAGACAGCACCTCCCTACCTTTTGGATCATCATGTGGCTCTCTTTAGCTATATCACTTGTTATCTCTCCCGAGGGCACTCCATAGGCTATGTCGTTTAAACAATCATCTCATCAAACAATCTCATCAGCATTCACAGACTTCGGAGAGCCACATGCTACAACTGTTTGCAGACCTGGACATTTATTGTTGTGCAATACAATTTGGACTGACATGGGACTAAAATGTCCAATGGGAGACAGAAGATAGATCCATTACGCAGCATGTTTCAAAGTTCACGGTGCAAAAGTGAGTTTGAACTGTGTTGCACAATTTCCGGAGTACTAACCACTTCTCTCTATGGAGGGACACGCCAGGTGTGCAGCTCACACACACCCAACGACGGACAAAGTCTATTTTCTGACATGTGTCAGCTGTGCAACAGATCTCTTTTCCGTTTTAGGGTTATTATGTGGTGTCTCTCAGCTTCTGAATAAATGCACAGCTTTACTTCACATTGCGTAACCTGTATTTACACTAATGATTCAAATGCATTGCAGAGTGTCAAGAATAGGCCTATCACTAAAGAGACTGCCAACTAGAATAACATAACCCTACAAAAACTCTTTTCTACAAGGAAGTTGTAGGAAAGCAATTGCTGATCATCACCTAATGATTAAACTGGCACTCCAGAGAGGGCTAGACTCAGGTCAGTAATCTCTGATACAGCATTACCTCATCATTTATGCCACAAAACTGAAAGCAGTATTATCTACAGAGCGCAACTATTTCCTGGTATTGTTCGGCTCTATTGAAACCTTACAGGTGCATGCTGTGAGGGGGAGAATGAAGAAAGGGTGGGGTGGTGGCAAAAAAAAAAACAAGCACAGGAAAAGAGGCAGGGGAGGGAACATGAATGAGAACACGGACAGAGCGCAGAGATCACCGAGGAAGGTCTGATGAGGACACTGACACAATGAGGAAATGTAAGAAATAAGCAGCAGAGAAAGGAAACAGGAAACCCACCACAGTACAGCACTACTACAGATATATCCATGAGCCTGGTCACTTTGACTGTTCTGACTGCAACTTAATTATGCTGTTCATGTCAACCAGAAGAAATGTTTGGGCAGAACAAAAATAGACGAGACATCCAAGAAAAAAAAAAATCTGTTTGACAGAGCTGAATTAAAGGCCAACATTAGTGATATACAGCACCGTGTACAGACAGCAGCATACAGTATGTGTTGTGTTTGATACAGTCTGCATCGCAATCTTCTGAAAGAAAAAAAACATAACGCTACATTATGTTTATGTCTGGATATACACAAGTGAGTTCCACCCAGGGCTGACTGAGCAACACTATAACTAACTCCATACTGAGAAATGGCATGATTAATGGAGAATCTTAACAGTCTCCGCTCTGACTGGAATGTTTTGCCTGCATGAATGAATCTCAGCTGACTGCATAGGAAACTAGGATATGCATGACACGTTACTGCCCTACAAAACATCGACAACATCTAATTCTATGGTCAAGTATTACTAGAAAACGCATGTACTGTAATGTACTCAGGAAAGAAAACTGACAGCCTCCTCGCCAACTCTTAATATGTCAACATATTGTATATTATTGTGGTAGGATTTGGCTCATAGGGTTGCAACTAACGAGAATTTTTATTGTTCATTAGCCTTCTAAATATTTTCTTGATTAATCGATTCCTTCTTAAGTCAATAAAATGTCACAAATAAAATTGCCCACTATTTCCAAAAGCCTAGCTGACATTTTCAAATAGCTTGTTTTGTCTGACAAACAGTCCAAAGATATTCAATTTACAATCATTAAAAAGACAACGGAAACCAGAAAATATGCACATTTGAGAAGCTGGAGCCAGTGAATTTTTTTTTTGCATCTTTGCTTAACAAAATGATTAACAATTAATCTATTATCAAAATAGTAGCCAATTAATTTCTTTATTTCAACTGACTGACTAATCATTGCAGTTCTAGCTCAAATACAGCAGTTTTTCTTAGCTTTTCCAGCCTGTTATAATGCTTTTCTCTTCTCTTAGCCTGACAATCTGAATTTACAGGACAATTTAACCTATGAATGTAGTAAGAAGGTCACACACACACACACACACACACACACACACCAGATAAAATATTATAAAGTAATCTGGCTCAGCCAGGACAACCGTCCTTCAGTGAAATCTAAACATCCACAGGCATGTTCACTCAGACTGTATCATTTTAAGAAGATTGAACAGCCTCGCACGCCAGCTCCTCGTTCATATTTTAAGAAGCCTGTATGTAATTTTGTCCAGCCTGCCTTGCAATATATAACTCTCCCGGGGGCTGCGAGCATGGACATTGCTGACACATGAATGATGGAATCTAACAATCTCTGCAGGGGGCTCCATAACAGCACCGAAACTGGCAATAAGTGAGAAGAACTGGCCTCCAGAGAAGCTATTGCACAATGCACTGTCAGGGATTAATTCATGACTCAAATTCAACAACAGGATATGACATACTAGATGTCACCCAATGTGGTGTCACGGATATGTCTTTCTCGAGCAACACAGCAAATGACGAGGACTGTAGACGTATTATCCGGAGAAACATCACCATGAGAGGACTTTGATAAAACAAGCTGCATATGACTATATATACACACACAGTATTTCTCAGCTACTGTAATTACTATTTCAGCATGAACCATTAGTTGCACAATCATTTCTATGCCTGAGTATCAAAATGTTATTAATGAGGTAAGCTCACACTGTGGTTTAATAGCTTCTTGGCAGAAAACATAAGTACAAGTGTGTGGTTCTGATACCACAAATGAGAGCATAGAGGTGCTGCTCTCACCCTCTGAGACCACTAAACACTTTGTAAAATAAGAAGCAGGTTTGGGTGAAGGAGCACCAGAGTCAGTATTTTGGGGCTTTGATGCCCAGTCTGACTTGAGGTTGAGTTCGTGCATAATTTTTTTTTTTTTTTTTTTGTTTTTTTTTAAAAACACTCAGCCACACAACCTGCCATGGCAAAACAGTAGGGCATGCAAGCATACCAGAGTGCAAACACAATGACGTGCCAGCTAACAGAGCAAACATAAATTGTACCGACAGAGCACAACAATTACACAGGTGCACAACAATTACATAGGTGCACAATGACACATTGGTATAGATAGACCTGATGAGAACGTGACACTTCACAAATTTGAGGAAAGTCGGCCTATAAAAACCTCTGTCTGAGACTGGCTGTGGTAATGAAAGTGTGTTGCTTTAACGTGTGCATGTGTATTAGGCTAAATGAATGAATCATTCATGTACTGGCTGCAAACTGAACAACATTTCATAGGGGCTAGAAGTTGCATGAAGCCTTTCCTGATCCACATTCTTCACTCCAAATACTTTTACACTTTGTCTGAAACTCTTCACTTATTAAACTCCACATATCCTTATTATGTTTGTACTTTATTTACCCAATATTGTCACTTTTTCACCATATTGTAATTTTACCTCTACTTTGGTCTACTCTGCATATATATGGCATTTATATATTGGCATATGTCTGTCCGTCCTGGAAGAGAGATCTGTTGCTCTTCCTGATGTTGATTTCCTAAAGGTTTATTTGTAGATTTTTTCTTTATCCGAATCAAACTGTTTTACAGTTTGTGAAGTCCTCTGAGGCAAGTTTGTGATTTGAGACTTTGGGCTGTATAAATAAAATTGCCTCAACTTGGCTTGATATTGATATACCCCATAAAATCGCAATGGAAAACTCATGTTGCCTAGCTGTTGTTCATCACAGTGGACCAGCACTGTAATTATAAGACAAACCTGGTCATTTTCAGCTGGCACTCTTGTGTAATCATTCTGGCATTAAATCAGGCTAACTAATATAACAACCAATGCCCATATACCTCTGTAAAATGCTTTCTCCTGTTTTAGTTGTCAGACCAGATCCTCGATGGGTCCCCTGATTCTGGTCTGGGCTTGGAGTAACTTAGAAGCCAAAGTTCATTTGGAAACACTGCCTTCATATGAGGCATTCAAATGAAGAACATAAATGTTTGCAATAGTCACGCCCTCTCCTTTATCTCTCCCTCAGGTCCTAAATGTCAAAGTTTAACATTTTTATGTGACTCTGGTATCTATTCTATGCTGTAATTTTGTCCAGGCCTCTCTTTTAAAACAGATAATGTATCTCAAGAGACTGTGAAAGTTATAGAAACAATTAATGTTTTTTTGTTTTTTTTAAATCCCATATAATTATACTGCAACTTATCTGATTTTGTTCCATCAAGGAGGCCAATCTACAAAAGGCCGCGGGAGAACTATGATGAAGATCAACCATGTTAACCTCTAGTGGACTAAATCACAGTCAAATGTATTCAAGGCTCCTTGAAAACCCCTCAAGGGCCCCGGTATGCTATCAGCAGGAGTATACAGAAAGAAAGAAAGGCAGAGTGCACACTGACGTGCAGATGACATGCTTCAGTGAGGCCGAGCTGGTCGGCGGCGGAAAAGCACGGCGCCGTTTTTTTTCCCCCCCCTCACTCCACCGGTGAACCAGTGACGTCATGCCGCCAACCAGACATATTACCGGCCACACACGGCGTCCGTTTCTGACCGCTACAAAACGAAAAGTTCAGCCCAAACACATATTAATAACACCCTTCACGGTGTCCCCGACGGAGCCGCTGTGCATGTAGTCTGAATTCACTTTTCTTTCATTCCCACTTGAGCTCAAACTCTTCACCGGCCTTTTCCGCAACTCATTCAAGCGAATCACTTCCTGCCTCTGCCGTTATTTATGGCCAACTGCCACAATGCTGACGCTGTATTTGACGACCTCCGTCTCACACACCGCACGAAGTTTGACAACTATAATATGTGTACTCGGGTGCTGTTAAGTTAAAGAAACATGTTTGTAACCGTTAACGAGGTCCCACTCCTCCAACCCAGCGCGGTTGCTGAAGTTGCAGCAGTGAACTGGTTAGCAACCGTGCTTCCTGGTTCACCGCACTTGCTGTAGTGACGGGCAAGATTGAATGAGTTATGAAAAGAGTACATGGAGAGAGCATGGCAGACAAAAGTGCTCAAGTGGGAAATATTACCTGCTTTTTGGGTGCAGGACGCCTTTCAGAGGGTGGCTAGCAACAACCGGGTGGCTCAGTCAGTGTCGCCGTGAGTCAAACTTCTTTTCCTCTCGACAGCAGCTTCGCAGAGTTCAGGCTAAACTACAACGCTCGCTTCCTCCCTCTCTTTCTCTATTTCAGACACTCTTTCTATCTTTTTTTCTCTCCCCTTCTTCCTTCTGCCCTCCCTCCTCCACTGGCTGCTCACTGGTTCGCGTAATTTCACTCAGTACGTAGCCAGCCGGAGCCGGGGCGCGGTCCAGGACGAGGCGGGCTCCAGCCCGTACGTACCGCCCCTCTGGCCAATGGTGGCCGCGCTTTGATAAGCCACACACTTTGGACCAATCATGTTGTCCTAAAGGCGCGTATAACTGGCGGGGTGACAGCCACTGGGCAGGGCAAACAACTGAACTTGAAAGAGTTGAGAGGAGGGAGGAGAGAGGAGAGAGGGGAGAGGGGAGAGGGAGTGTGAGTGTGGTACAGATAAAGCTGTGTTTAATGAGAAAGGTATGTGCATACTAAGGATTTTTATGACCATATAAGTACCAGTTAGTCTCAGGATGGACTGCATCATCCAGGGTCTCCCTCCTGTGTCAACAGGATCTAGTCTGAAAACAAAGCAGTGATGGCTCCAACTGTCTGATACTATTTCTGCTGTTAGGCTGCCAAATATCAGACAAATCCCACTCACACGTACCTGTCTGGGCTATTCTATACTGCTACTCATATCACTAATGTGTTGCGTTATTTCAAATACTTTCACTCCACAGACAAAGCAGTATTTACTTTAACTGTAACAAAAAACGCCAATATTCTAACCCTGTTGAAACTGTACACTTGCCTTTGTCTGATATTGGAATAAAGATGATATATTCAAAGGTGTTATATTAATAGTGCTGCACTTTATTTATGCATGCTCCTTTCTCCCCTCCAAATGGAGGTCAGAGGTCAGCAGCAGAACAGAGCCAATGGAGCCCATATGGATTTAGTGCCTGGCCCAAGGACACTTTGGCAGGGTGGATACTGGCCTATATAGGGCCAATAACCTCTCACTGTTGAACAACTTAAAACACTCAGCGACCATGTCACAGTTAAAAATAAATAATTTCACCCTACTGGCTGTGTTTCCACCAAGGGAGTTCAGATAGTTTATGTAAACTACTTTATGTAAACAGTTTATTCTGGCTTGCCTTAGTTCTTAGATAAAAGTGAAGAAAATAATTTGGCTGAAATTTAGCAAACTCTATGGAGATATTTAGAATCTATTTTAAATATGAATGTAAGGATAGAGGAGTTTAAAACACTCCAGTTTCAATTTAATAAAACTCACATACATATATAATAAATTATAATGTTAATTCAACATTCATATCCTAGTTGGATCATTTCCATAATCCTCTACTCAAATAGAGGAGCAAACATGACATCTTTTAGAATTTTAAGTTTCACAATTTCACTGTTAAATCTCTATAACTGCACTTTTCAGCATGTTCTGTTAGTGCTCCTGTACTTGAATTTTGCATTGATCCTTTGCATTTATTTAAATGCACCAGTGCACCTCTAAAATAAAGGATTAGATCAAGAGAGCTAATGAGATATAAAGTGCAGTACAGTTATTTGATTTACTCACACAGGTTCTCAAACAGGTAAGCCTATATTCAAGACCAGACATGTTAATACTACATGGGAACCGCTGCAGGTGACTGTCTAATTAATGTGTGGGAGGGAAACACTTGTTCAGTCTTCAGATCACTCCTGATAAATTGTTTTCATCTGCTCTTCAAAAAGGCTTGGCTTGTTATTGTAAAATGTAAGCTATAGAGAAGAAGGAGATATATATAGAGAGAATGTGTTTATGTAGATTAAATCAAATACAAAGCAACAGATATCTAGAAAATAGTTGTTTAATTAGATGTAGAAAATGAGGAATAAAAAGGGAGCAGTGTGGCGCTGGTAGGAAAGGGGAACAGGTGGCGGGACAGTGCAAGAAAACTGAACAAAAAAGGGATGAGTGAAATGATGGATGTTGAGATGAAAGTTCTGCGGCGACATTGCCAAAGTCTATGGAACAGTAGAACGTGAACCTGTTTACTTCAAATACTCTCCTGGGATTCAGATTCAGTGGAACTGAAGGCACAGAGCCAACACACATGCCACAACCAGCAGGGAGACATTGGCAAATAAATATTTTTCACTTCCTCAGGTTGAAACATGGATTGACAAATTAGCAGCTTTGATCAGTAACACAAACTGAGATGGAAAGACAATTTAGAGCAGTGATTTCCAACCAGGGGTACATGTACGCCAGGGGGTACTAAATGCAGTTGCCAGGGGTTACATGGAAAGATTGTGGAGTAGCTCAGCAAATTGGAAAAAAAGATGTAAATTATAATTTGATGCGAGAAGAGAAGTCTAAACAGTTGGCTAAAAGTTATGGATAAATGGTTGAAACAGATGGTAAATGTATTGGCTAAATAATAGCTAAAAGTAATGGATTAATGGTTAAAATAGCTAGCTAACAGTTACACAGTTTGAATGGTTAGCTAAAAGTAATGAATAAATGGATAAAACAGCTAAACAGATTAAATAGTTAGCTAAAAATAATGTTTAAATAATTAGTTAAAAGTAATGGTTAAACAATTGCAATAGTTAGCTTAAAGTAATGTATAAACAGTTAGATAAAAGTAATGAGTAAATGGTTGAAATGCCCAGCTTCTGCCACTAGTACAAATGCAAACTTGACCAAACCAATATGAACACTGACAGTTCAATTGTATGAAAAATATGTTATAACAATATCTACTTTTGTATAGTTAATAATGTTAAATAACGTCCAGTTTAAAACCAGTTAAAATGAGCACATTTGGAACATGACGGGGGGTGCTGATGAACGTGTACTTGAGCTCATATCTGGCTGGGCTGTGTGGGTACCTCTGGAAAAAAAAGGTTGAAAACGACTGGTTTCGAGGAATTGTAAAGCTAATTCTCCTCAGACAAGCAAACGCTTGACCCCGTTATGTTTTGTCTTCCCTTCTACACTTAGGGGGTGTTGCCAGATAAGAGGCAGGAATATGAAACAGATGATGCTGTTCTGACGTCCAGGGATAAACAACTTTCCACAAGACCTGATGCAAATATTGCCTCTATAGGTGACATCAACACACAGTGCAATGAAATTACACAACTGCACGTACAGAACACCACACAGGGGCAACTCTTATGCCGATTTACCCCAAGAAGTCACATCATAACGGGCTGAGGCATGGCTGGCATCCACTGACAAACACAGGAAAATCACATTTTCTGTTCAACGTGTGATTTATGTTCGCTGTATGTCATTATGAAAGGAATGTGTCTGTGTGTTTTCCTATACGTTTAGCAGCTGGGCATCACATGTTTATAGAGCAAAACACTGAACATTCAGCGTGCCTGTCTGGAAAATTCAATAAACCTCACACTCGCGCCCACTCTGGGATGGATGGGAAATATCTGAAACTTCAGCCGGGAGGTCAGAGGTCACCCTGTCACCCAGTATTTGAGCAGGACCAGATGCCGAGAGTTGAGAGAGGGGCCTAGAGGAGGAGAATGAGGGGAGAGTAAAAGAGAGAGGGACTTGTTACATAGAAAAAAATATTAAAATAAGCAAATTTGAACTCAACAACATAACAAAAAGTTCACATATAATAAAAAGCTTGTGCCAAAAAGTACATAAATTACACAGCAATGGCATAAGACACAAAACAAACAGAACTGGGCACAGACAGAAATGTAGGATTTAAACGCAGGCATGAATTACCAAATATGGACACTTCTGACCTCACTATCTCCCTCCCTCTTGCTGCCTCCCGCTCTCCTCTTCACTGTGACCTAGTCTCTCTCTCTTTTTCCTTCGGTTGGTTGTAATAGCAGCAGGGTGTGTCTGTAATTCAGGGTGTGTAAAGCCATTATATGATCCAGTCAGAAAGAAAGGGACCCATTCAGTGACAGCACGATAAAAGGGTGGCATGTTAACTCACTGACCACTCTTGCTGTGTAATTACTTGTGTGAATTCATGTGTGTGTGTGTGTGTGTGTGTGTGTGTGTGTGTGTGTATTCGAGGGTCTTGGTGAGAATGTGTGTGTCTGTGTCCACATATACATGTATTTATCCAGTAGCTCAGATCTGTGTCAAAATTTTAGAGTAAATAGGTTGTTTAATGCTCATGCTTGACCCAGATCCTCTTACCTGACACACACTGAGAGAAAGTTCA
The DNA here is from genome assembly GCA_002120245.1 of Maccullochella peelii. NCBI lineage: Eukaryota > Metazoa > Chordata > Actinopteri > Centrarchiformes > Percichthyidae > Maccullochella > Maccullochella peelii. The sequence continues at coordinate 71,507 of LKNJ01002174.1, read as the reverse complement.
CCACACACGCTCGAAAGTGAGCCCAGTGTAAACACATTGCCATTCATTCCAGCAACCAACCCTTGTGTTTTGTTCAACATAATTCCTGAGTGATGTACAAATCCCCGCCAAGACTATTTACGCAACTTGCTTCAGTTCACACAGCCTCCTGACATCATAAAGCTAAGTGTTTGTTTGTGTGTACCTAAAAGACCAGAACCACAAAGAATAATTAAGACCACAATAATGAGATTTTCTGTCCTTTAGTCTTGCCCTGTTTCTGGCACCCCCATCCTCCTCCTTTCCTTAGTAATTAGTACACAGGAAGGAGTGATAAGACACATGTTGACTCACAAAACGCAGGAATGTGGAGTAAAGGGAAAATACGCAAAGCTTTCCCTCTTTTGTTCAGATGTGTCTCTGCTCATTTATCATCCGAACTGATCTGACAACATCTCTAATGCACACCAAGTCAGTATGGTATTGTAAGCCATGTGTATGTTGCATGGCAAAAAAGATGGAGTGATATAAACAGCAAACAGTGGTTGCTTTGTCCATCTTGGGTTGGTATTTTTCTGGAAAAGAAAGGAGACCTAACAAGGTGGAGGGCAGCATGTGTTTCAAATATAAATACAGCTATGTATTTACTATAAACACAGAATGCTCTCAGGCCGTGCCAGATCTGGGTGTTGTTACAGAGTTGCTTGCTCTCCCACACACACAAGTCTCATGCACTTCACACACACACAAAGCAAAGGCATTTGGATCAGTGACAGACAGGCAACTTCATTTCAAACAAACACACAGCAAACATTAACAGTTTCAGGCTCTGGGAAAGGCGGGTAAAGCGAAACAGAGTCACTAGGAGAAATCTGCAACTCTGCCCCTCGGCCCGTTTGTTCAGGCTTCCCCTGTCTTTTTTTGCCTTATATGGTCACAAGAGTGGTTGAGTAAGAGAGAGAGACAGCGGGAGCGAGGAGGTGTGGTCTATTGTTTTTGGCGGAAGAGGTGTAGGGTTACGTGCTGTTCTTGAACCTTTGGAGCTTGTCGTCATCTATTCAGCCACCTCTTTCCTCTGTCTGAAGGCAGACAAAAGAGGATGAGCAGACAACATGGTGAGGTGTGCGTGTGTAAAGGGGGGCAGCTCTGTGTGAGTGTGAATCCTGAGGCCTAGAAACCAGTCACTTACTAAGAAGCAGACAGAACAGGCAGAAAGTGGTTAAAATAGCAGATCATTAACAAAAGCTGCTGTCATGCAGTCCCAGACATCTCAAAACTATGCAGGAATGTCTCTCATCCAGCACAAAACAAGTGCGTTTGTACATCTGGATCACTTGCTTCACTCACACCTGCTTATGTAATGCCAGTGGAATGCCCCCTATTCAAAACCCACTGGGTCTCTGCCTCTGGTTGCTACTGAGCAGCTCTGCATGAATACACCCACCAGGCTTCATCTGCGATGATCTAACCCGAGGCAGGACCACTAAAAGTGCAGAAGGAACATGTCAAATGATGTGCACTTAATAAGCAGTCTGGAGGACCGTTGTCAGCTGTGGGCTCTGTAATGACATGCCATGATGGGAAGGCGGGCAGGGGTGGGAATGTTTTTCGGTTAGCGAGTCGTGAGAGAAGAAGGGATGATGAAATGATGACTGGAAGGTCTCTGTGACTGCAGGTGCTCTCCTGTCTCCTTTAGCCTCATTTGACCTCATTTACTAGAGTGTATCTAGCAGCAATGACACAGAAATGCCTTAATCCTACACTCCACACACACACACACAGCCTTTATAGGAAAGAGTCCTTGCACCAAAAGTGTGTGTAGCAGCAAAAGTATATTACTTACTTTACATTACCTTGTTGAAAGGTGCAATGCAAATAATCTATTCCAATGTTAATTATTTATAATGTCCGGTGATAACACACCAATTTACTGGAGAGAAAGGTGGTTTGGTCAGGTGCAAAACTCAAGACATTATAAAGTCAAGATTAGACAGAAAGAAGGGAGATGCTGTTGATTTGCAGGGATGACAGAAGGGAGGTAATTTAAAGGGCAGCAACAAGTGGAGGGTGGTGTGTAGGCGTTTCAGTTGCACTGATGACAAGGTCGCGGCAGCATGAGTAACACCTACACGTTCAGACAGAAGGCAGAGAGATGGGGGACATAGAACACTGACATATAATAAAACGGGGAATAATTAAGAGCTACTTCAAGTTCATCATTCTAACACGGTCTTATACTCTGTGAAAACCTCCCATCCACTTTCCTGGTGAGAAGTAGTAGACTAAAAACTATTTTCCCCCTCTTAAAGTCCCACAGAAAGTGCATAACTTAAATATTGCATTAGGGTCAATAAAGCTATAATAACCCTTCCCTTCTTTCTCAACCACAGACAAAAACACAATTCAAATACAGAACATCTTTTGATTCCTTTATTACTTCACTTGGTCATGTTTCCGGTACATAGAGTTCATTTCAGTAATAAACTAAATCAAACTCATATTTGCAATTCCCGCTTGAGTTACGTTTCACAGTCAGGGCCCAGAGACAGACACACACACACACACACACACACACACACACCTTCCTTTCTCATATTAATAGACATAATGGTGTAAAACGACCATCTCTGTGATGTTAGAGAAATGCCTCCCTCGTGTGGACAAAAGCAGGAACTACACGTAACACTGTCACAAACCTCATTCAGTACTGCCAGGTTTTAAGTTAAATCCTCTCCACCACTAAAGCTAGAAACGTTCATCCCTCACGTTATACAGTGTAAGTGCAGTACAGCTGTGTATTTTCCAATTCTACAGACTTTTACAGCAAACTGTTAGACACCAGCTCAGCTGCTCTAGTAGGGAGAATAGAGCCATGGAGCCGTCACATTATAAAAGACAAACTGAACTGCTGCAAAATGGAGCAGGACAAGAACTAAAAAGTTAATGGAGGCACACACCCATCATTAGACTAAAGAAAACACAGGGAGACAGAGAGACAAAAGCAATAATGCAAAGTTGAAGCAGTGTGTCTCGGGATGGGTGTGAGCATTTGACAGTTTGCCAGCTGGGACTGCGGCAAGGTTTCATTTATTTTTTGGCTATTACTAAACAGGCTCAAAATGGCGGCCGACCGTGCCAGAATCATTCAAAACAGCGACATAACGATGGTGAATGGCAGGGCGGGGTCAGCTGGTTTATTGTCCAATGATCTTGCTGACGAATGAGTCCAGCGCATCATCATCTTTGATCCCCACAAAGTGGTCGACGACGTCACCTCCCCGCATGGCGATTACTGTCGGAACGGCAGACACCTGGAGACAGACCAAGTTACGGGTTATAAGACGAGACTAATAATATTACGAGTTAACAACATGTGATACATCAAGTACGGTGACTGCAAATTATGTCCCTCATTCAGAGCAGATAACAATGGGTTTTGTCTACAAACTACAAAGGTCTAGATGGCAAATCTGTCAATAATGCCCCATAAACACTGCAAGTCTCACCCCGTATTCAATAGCCAGGTCTGTGTGATCGTCTATGTCGACTTTTGCCATGGCAACACGGCCTTTCTGTTTTGCAACAGCCTTCTCCAACCTTGGCCCAAGGATCTTACAAGGACCACACCACCTAAAAACACACAAGACAGGAGGATTGAGTACAACCAGAACTATATGACTATAAGCTACTGAAGATTTTAAAACATAGAGCAAATCAGTTCAAATGCATGGCACAATTAGTTTAACAATCAATAAACAATAAAAACATGATATGTATTTATATGAGACTTGTAGAGCTGCTAGACAAAAAAAGGAAAAAGAAAAAAGGACTACTGACAGGTAGCAAAATGTAAAAACAATAAAACAAATAGGCCTTTTTCACAGCAGACCTTTTGACTTGTCATAGTAGGACCAGCACAGGTGTTACTAAAAACATTAACGATGGCTCTGTTCGATTCAAGTGTCCCAGTAGGTCATTACACACCATGATACCAGGGGGGTTTTCCATTCAGCTAATTATGCCTCGTCCCGTCCTCAACTCCTCCGTCCTGTGACCCAGATACGCATTCAGGTCCGCCACCATCGAGCGATTCTACAGTATGATTGCAATACTGTAGACTTTGGCAAACCTATCTGAATCATGTGTATTCATAAAAACAAAACTTTGTCTACATCTTCTTCATCAGCCAAAAAGCTTTTTTTCCTCCTTCTTTTCTTATTTTGCATTCCAAGTGCATCTTGACTCATTCAGGAAAAATGAGGTCCACATATTTCTTGTACAGCTAGGTGATCATCAGTAGTCCCAAACGATCATCCTGAGCCTGAAAACAACAGATTTATTGTACCTGCAGCCTTTCATAAACTAAAAACTCTTATGTCCATTCTGTTCTTTCAGTAATTAACTCATTTTAATTTGTTTATTAGCGTTGTTTGTATCAGTCTCATTCCGTGATGTCCTGACGGCGTGGTAGATCTATAATCTCTGCTAGAGCAGCAGTCATCAGTTGTTGTCTTTACTTAGTTATTAATACACATGCACAGCCTGACGCTGGAGTGTGCGAGGATATACCGCTTGGTAAATACAATTCCTCTACCCTGCTGTGACAGGTCAACATGTCTTCTGTGAAAAAGGTCAAACAAAAATAAAACAAGCTAAAATGATAAAGAGGGCTTTGTGCTACAAGCTATTTACTTCAAGAGCTGAAACGATTAGTCGATCGCAAGAAACTGCCAACTATTTTGATAATCGATTAATCCTTTCAGTCAGCTGGTTCCAGCTTCTTACATGTGAGGATTTGCTGCTTTTCTTTGTCATTTATGACAGTAAATGAAGAGTCTGGGTTTTGGACTGTTGTTTGGACAAAAGAAGCAATCTGAAGACGTCACTTTGGGCTCTGGGAAGTTGTGATGAGCATTTTTCACAATTTTTGACATTTTATAGACTAAACGATTAATTGATTATTCATGAAAATAATTGTCAGATTATTTGCTAATGAAAATAATCTTAAATTGCAGAACTATTTACTTTAATTTTGAAATATTACATAATAAACTTCAGGTAATAGCTTTTTATGAAAACAGTCTAAAATGAAACATGTTGGAACAGATTCTGTAAAACACGGAACAACTGATTTGAACTGAAATCTATAGGACAGTACATCCAATGGCTGTTTCGTAAACTCACATGGCTTGAGAGTGGAATCCCCACGGCCAGTTGTGTATTTATTTTTAACAGCAAGACACACACGCTGTATCTAACACTTATAGCCATTTAAAGAGGCAGGGCAGCTGTAAGAGAAGGTCTTTTTCAAGGTCAGTGCCTGAACCCCCAAACAACAGCCACACATCAGGGTTAATACGGACTCTTCCAGTGTATTACTGGTTTTGTAGCACACCAGGTAGTTAATTCCAGCTCATTCACCTTGTGTAAAAACACAGCCTGGCTAATGACCAGCATGAACACTTTTCCAGGATTAGAAAGAGAACCGTGATGGAAGACCAATGCTCCAACTAGCTGAAAGAATGACTTCGTATTTATAAGCATTTTAAGGCAAAAATCAGTATCATCTTTAAAATCTAAAGACCACCTCTACATAGGTTTTAATTTTGCCGTTATTTGCTTCATTAGTTGGCTCGATGTTACCTACTTCAACACCATTTTACCCCAGGTACAGGATTGTAGTGCTGCTGTTAGATAGTCAATTACCCAGTTATTCAATCAACAGGAAATTTGCAGATTCTGATCGTTCTGTGATTAATTGCTCTAGTAATTTCAAGTAAAATGCAAAATACTATATTGTTCTTTATTCTCAAATGCCAAGAGCTGCTTGCTTTTCTTAATAATTTTTTGAAATACAAAAAATGATCTAGTCCCACATAACATGACTTTAATTAGTCTATACCTTCATACAGTTGGTCTGTTGGGCCAGCTAGTCATCTACAACCATCCCTCCCTGAGGTACTCACTGTGCATGGAAGTCAACGAGCACGGGCAGTTCGCTGTTGATGACCCTGTCCGTGAAGTCCTCGTGGTCCTGAACATTGAAGGAGAGTTCCCGGCGGGAGGTGTGAGGCAGGGAGCGAGGCAGACTGCGTGACAGAGAGAGGAAGGAGACCCGGGTTGTGGTGGACTGCAGGGAGGTGGAAAAAGAAGAGGAGGCGGCAGCGGTGGAGGTGGACGCTGGGAGGCAGCGGATATCGTTGACTGAGAGCGTCCAAATTCTACGGACCAGCAGCCTGTGAGCCATCTGTGCAAAACACATCGGACAAAAGAACAGAAGAGGAATGTTGATTAATAAAGTTAATTGTGATATGTGTGCAGAGGGACTGCACAATGCTTTTACTGTAGCTACCACAAGAGAGGACAGCATGTTCACAGCCATTCTCTACATGCAAGGCGTGGTGTTGGTTGGTGTGTTTTCCTGCATGTGTTTAGCTGAAGCACAAAGAAGGTTCGACTAGATCCTCCCACTAATATACCGTCATGGTAGCCAGCATTATGTAAACTGACATGTCTATCAAATACTGCTACAGGTCTTATCTGATTTAAAATAAGAAGGAGCTTGAATCCACTTTAAACCGTACATGTACACCATGCAGCATTACAGGCCAGCACCACTTGTTTGCCAGGACTAGGATTAGAGCTGAAAGAATTAGCCAATTAATCGATTGTTGTTCGACTGAATATTAATCTGCAACAATCTGAATCATTTAAGTTAGTTTTTAAGAACAAATGCCAGAAATTCTCTGGTTCCAGCTTGTCACGTGTGAATATTTGCTGGTTTGATGTGATATCACAGCTTCCTATGATACATTTAATATCTTTGGGATATTTTTTATTATTATTACCTTTTATAGCCAAAACTATGAATACAATAATCTGCAGAATTAATTGATTGAAATTAGGGCTGCAAATAACCACTATTTATTATTGATTAATCTGTTGATTATTTTCTTACTTAAGTTATTAATCGTTTGATCTATAAAATGTCACAAAATTGTGAAATATACACAATTTTCCAGACCCCAGGCTGAAGTTTGTTTTGACCGACAAATAGTCCAAAAAGCCAAATATATTCAGTTTATTATCATTAAAGACAAAGATGATATAAAGTAAATATTCACAACTCAGAAGCCAAATCCAATTACTTGTTAGCATTTAAAAAAAAAAAAAAAAGGACACAAAAGATTAATTTATTATCAGACTTGTTGCAGATTACTCCAATGAAAGTAACTTTGAGTTGCAGGCTCACTGAGATGTCATCCCTGCTTGTTGACTGAACCATTTTGCAGCCCTGGGGAGTGGGACCATTACAATGGATCAACAATAAAAACCCCCATAAGCATTTGACCTCCTGTCAGCCATATACATTAGCATCTGTTAGAGAGGCTTTATTCATCACTTAAATAGTTTACTTGCACTATCAAGCATTAGTTTCGTAATGTTGATTTGGGACATTTCTGTGACTGATCATGTAGTTGACTCTGTTAAACGCTTTAGCAGCAAAGCAACTATTAGCTAGTATTTCAGTTATTAGTTAGGCTGGTAAACCTGTCGGTGTTCAGACGTTAAGCTAAATTAACAGGTCCTCTCTGAACAGCCATGTTGCTCTGCACACTCACACAACGAAGGTGAAGACACAAGCGAGCTTAAAACATTCACATTATGTAAATTTCATAATAACAATTAGGTTCATCCATTCGCCACCAACTCGGTCGGAGGTGTTTTCACGGCTTCTTATGTTAGCTGCGTATCTACTGGCTCGTTTCCTCCATTAAACTGCACTACGTATGACTTTGCCCTCTTCGTCCTCCTCCTGCTCCTCCTGCTCCTGTTCCTAACCTCACCCACCGTCGCCTCCTCTCGCTGTGAAACACACAAACACTAAAACCGGACAGTTTGGCGACACGTTCCCGAATATCACGCGCTGCACGGACGAATTAAAAAGATTAGCAAGCATTTCCAGTGTTTACCTTGCTGCTTAGCTAGCGTTGATCTTGGCCTTTGCAGACCAATGAAGTACTTCCGTTTTGGCCCCCAAGCTTTTTATCGCCTCTCATGGCCGCAGTACTGTGAGTAGCGCCATCGCCCGGCCAGGTTGGGAAGCACAGGGAGATCCGTTTACTAAGAGCAATGCAAAAACAGTTGTTATTTCTGTAGTTACTATTGTCAGTGGTGAAAAGTGACTTTGTGCATTTACTCAAGTACTGTATGAGTACAGTTTTGAGGTAGGCCTACTTGTACTTTACTTTATTTCCATTTACTTTATAATTCTACTCCACTACAATTCAGAGTGAAATATTGTCCTTTTTACTCACCTACGTTTATCTGACAGATCGAGTTACTAGCCACTTTACAGATTTTATTTTTATTTTAGAAGATTTTACATTAAAAAGCATATGGTAAGCTTAGAAAATACAGTATAGGGTAAGGCTTTAGTTTATGGCCCGCAAGATACAACGTAATTCTTCCCAGTTTACAGTGTACAGTTATTCAATGTTATCCTGTGGTTTTACGCCTGCTCAGTTTTGGATACAAATTGTTTGAAGTTAGTTTACAATTAGATTAACCATTCTGAATTAATATTATTATTATTATGAAAAAATCCATAGCTTTTTGTATCATATTTTAATTTTGATATTGTACAATGATGACTCTCAGTAAAGTTTAAAAGACTGTAGTGTTCATATCCTTTACTGTTCCAGAGTGACTCTGCCTTGGCTGTTAGATGAACACTCCTAGTTTTCACTTTAGCTGTATTTACTGTACAAACCTCATCATAAAAAAATATTTTCTACTTACTTTTTACTCCATAAAAACAATGAATAGCACTAATAACAGTATCAGTCCACATAAACATAACACCTGAGGCTTCTGAAGTCCCTTGTAAGTACAGTGTTGTTCCCCAAGTAGGCCTACTTTACAACATATACAGTGACATATAGGTTATAACTCTGACAACAGTCTTTTTCCCTGGACTTCTGTTTGTTCCGGAGTAAAAACACAAATGTACCCCATAGTAGTTATTTATGAACCATGTTGTTTGCCTATCTGTGCCCCTTCAGTGAAGCTAAGCAGTATATATACGATATGATCATTCTGAAATAAATCACACATCACAAATAAGCAAAATACCTAAATGTATATTAAGTAGACAAAATATGCTTACAAGCACCTCCAATATAAACAATAAATACGTGATAAGTTGTGTGTGAATCCAATCTTTTTCAGTAAATGAATAACGTCCCCTGCATCTCTGCTCACGATTAATTCATAATTTATTGAGATGGATCAGTTGGTCGACTGCGCCTTTCATGTCCAAGAGGGCAACAGGATGAAAGAGAGAGAAGGTGGGTGGGCTGTTTGGAATAGAGATGGGTGTCATCCAAGGCTCAGTGGGAAAAAGTCAGACTCAAAAAAACCCAGAACAACACACTGGACAGAGAGGACCACAGATGAATCATCAGGCGGGGATACTATTGCATGAGCGAGGATTCCTAAAGCATAAAGTCACTGTGGTAAACCATGTCCAGGACCAGATGGTGAACACAGCAGTACGGAGGGAAAGCCTTGGTTCTTTGAGCCATTTCTGCTAAAAGGCACGGCCATTTGTCACGACAACCACCAGCATCCTCTTGCACGGACTCAGACTCAGACTCCATCGGTGTTGCATGGCTGGTACATACATGTTTCACTCTGGTATCACACCTCTGCTGTTTTCTCACTGCAAAAACCAAACTACCTCCATTTTTGACACTTTTAGTTTTTTTTCTCAGTTCTTAGAGAAGCGAAGCTGTGAAGAAGATTGTTTTAATAAATTCAGTGCCAGGTCTTTTTGATCACACTCACTTTGGACTGTTGTGGATGTGTCTACAGAAAGTATCTGAACACCCTTTTAACAGGATGCATAAAAGCACGGAGAGTAAAGCTGGAATTTCAAGACCCTCTTCCAGTCTCCGACCTCCTCCGCTGTTTCGCAGCATCGGGCTGCCTGGGCTCTCTGCCAGCCTGCCCCCGCACCGACGACTGCGCTCTATATTCTGCAGGTCCAGAGCTGTGCTGCCTGCAAACACACACCCTATTAAAGCTTCAGATACACACACTTTTACGGACATACAGACTGGCAACCATGCTCGTGTAATTATGTGTCCACTGGGGTGCAATGATGTTCTCTCAGAGGATATTCAGTCCAGAACAGTGTTGAATGCACTTCAGCCTGAAGTGGACTCAGATCTACGCAGGAGAGCTGTGTTTAGGTCAGGGGTTTTTGCAGACACGTGGTCTGTAGTGTCAGCAAGCACTCAGGCACCAAGAGGGCAGCAGGACAGACAGCTGTTTTCTCACCTTTGTCCATCTGCAGGAGGAGCCAGTGGCAGAAATAGAGGCAGACAGGGCAGATTGGTGACTCCACTTCAGACATCAGAGGAGCCTGCGATCAAAGAAAAGCAGCAGCAAAAGAGGAGCTATAAGGTGGACTGTGCAGGGACACAGAGATATGTACTGCCATCACTCACTGAGAAAGAGGAAGATGCCAGGCTCTGTGAGTGGTTACAAAGTCTGGGCATTGCAGGTAGCAATGAGAAGGACTCTGTCACTACAAACAACCGGCAGCGGCTATTTGTATCCAGATGCAGGGGGGTGACGGGCCACCAAGAGCAAGACACAGCGGCAAGCCACAGGAGAGACAGACGCCCCCATTTCCTACCTCCCATCTGTCAGTCCGACTCCCTCCTACATGTGTCCCTCCTGCTGCCTGAAAACTCACCCCCGCCCTCACCCTGCACCTACCCAGACGCCCCTATCCATTCCCTACCTGTACCCCTGCTGCAGCCGCTCTCATCGAGGAGGAAGTGAGACGCTGTCAAAGAAGGGATACCACTGACTTCCTCAGGTCTAGAGGATCTGGTTGTGCACTGATTTATGTCTTTATGTTCTCACTGGCTTTTGAATGATTTCTTACAACATATTAAAAACATTATGGACACACTAAAGTCTAGGCTGTGCAGGTTATTCTAACCTTAATTTCATGCCATCTTGATTGTTCCCCTATACATGCATTTTATCTGTTTTTTGATTAGGTTAATCAAGAGGTGGACACAAAAACATGAACACCTGTACAGTCTGATGCAATCTAGCAAAACGTCTCTGCAACAAACTGACCTCTGTGAAGCTGCTAAGGTTTTGTCCAGTAGTTGGTGGAGCTGTTGTATCTGTTTGCATTATTATGTCATGTTTTTTACCCAAAACATATTTCATACAGGGGGACAAATCACATAAACACATTGCATTATGTTCTAGAGCAGTGATTCCCAGCCAGGGGCACATGTACTCCTGGCGGTACGTGCTGTTGCCAGGGGGTACGTGGAAAGATTCTGCAGTAGCTCAATGCATTTGAGAAGGTTGAAATTAAGATTTGATTTAAAATCATATATAGACATACTGAGTCACCACATGTTGCAATTGAGAGGACACAGAAACTAGCGAGTGAAGAGAACTCTAAACAATTAACTAAAAGTAATGGATAAATGGTTTAAATAGTTAGGTAGAAATAACAGATAGGCCTAAACAGTTAAAATAGATAGCTAAAAGGAATAGATAAACAGTTCAAATTGTTAGCTATCTTAAAAGTAATGGATAAAAAGTTGACATAGTTAGTTAGCTTTAAAGTAATAGATTAAACAGTTGAAATAGCTGAAAGTAATAGACCAACAGTTGAAGAAGTTAGCTAAAAGTAATTGATACATGGTTGAACATGCTCACACATTTGGAACATGATTGGTGGTGTTGATGAAGGGGTACCGTGGGGTACATAGACAAAAAAAGTTGGGAAGTATATCCATCCCCTGTATTTACTCAATTTACTTCCAGACATGTATTAAAATATATATACAAATAGTCTGCTTGGAACAATAATGTGTGTCTGATATGTTTTTTCCACAAAAAGTATAATTTCCACATTAAAATCCTTAAAAAGGCGTCTATTCCCTCTAGCTCATTAAAAATTCCAGGATCTATAAATATGCAAATGTTTCCCATTTCTGAAGTTTTCCTGTTGGACGACAGATGTCTCCTACTTCACTGTAAAGTCCATTCTCAGTGTATGTGCGCTGGCAGTGTCGAGTTTCTACATCACACTTGTGTAAGTTGCAAATTGGACCAGGATTGGCTTCCAAACTATTTGTGATGTCACAAATCATGCTCGTAGGCTCGCCCCTTAAAATGAGATTTTCAGAGAGCGCATAGAAACATTCCACTTTCAGCAGATGAATGTGAAAACATCCTTCTAGTGGCAAACTCTGCACATACATCACTCTGTACAGTGAAGCTCAAACATCCAACTGTAGGAACCAGAAGACAAATATATTTTTGAGTGGAGGGGAACTTTAACTAGTCCCACTTGTTCAGTTATTACAGTGTGGAGAGAGAAGTTTATTTCAGGCTCTTGGTGTGTTTGTTCTACCCTGTTTTTCTGTGTTGTGTCCTCATTTCTCCAGCAGAGGGGGCTGTCCATGGAACAGACAGGAGGTGGTGGTGGGATGTTTATTAGACTGTGGCCATTGGGGCCTGAACAGAGCGGTGCTCTGTGTCCCTGCTGAGGTGGGATCTGTGTGTCAGGACCAGAACACACGAGCCTCAGTCCTTCTTACCGCTCGCCTCGCATACCCCTCCTGCACATGTTTACCCTCAAACGCAGCCCAAACTGTTTGTGAGTGAGGCTCTTTTTTCAAGGCAGCTCGCCCCCCAGCCCTCTTTCCGCCAAATAAACATTGCACCGGAAATTGCAGGGATATCTGGGATTTTTGAGGGGTCCCGGTGGAAAGGAGGAGAGGGCTAGAACAAGGGTGCTCTCTGTGACACCTTGGAGGTGAGGGGAGGGCGAAGACACAGAAGGGGGGGTCCAGAGGGGAGGGCGTGACCTTGCCCTGGGTGGTTGGTGGGGTAGGCAGCATATCCACTGACGAACAGGTACAGGTGACCCAGTTTTCTTTGACCCCATCAGGAGCGCCAGGGCCCGGAGCGCGTGCTAAGGCTGACCTCACTCATTGCAGAATGCGCTGACCCGGGCTAAAGGTCAGGAGGAAATGACACTCTGTGACGCAGAGCAAACTGTACTGTACATCTCCTCACACATAACGACTTCTTAGGATCGTTGTAACTGCTGCACCTGTTCTCGTCTTGTGGCTGTTTACTCCCACTCCCATCCTGGCTGCACAAGCCTGCAGTTGGGAATACAACAGCCATTGATGAAGCTGAGGTTTCATAACAGCCCCTGACAAAGCACGCATGAATGGCAGGGTGTGTGTTCTTTGCATACACAGAACCCCCCCGCCTCCCCTCCGCCGCCTTTGTGTGCATGTGAGTTTTGTCCCAGCTCACTCCCCATAAACCCAGACGTCTTTATTTGATAATAACAGCCTGGTGGCATACCCGGTGGAAAAGCACACAGTATAAAGCTTGTTGTTGAGCAGATTGTGCCAAGAGGACGATTACAGTTGATGACCTTATATTTATTTCAATTAGTGTGAAACTGTATCCACACGTCCTTTTTCTGGTCATCTTTTTTTAAATGTTGTGACTCATCTCTTTCTGTCTAAACTTACCACTGGCCTGTAATTGGAATATATATGACTGTCTGTGCCTTATGCACACCATGTTTTGATTATAGTCAATTAGGCCAAATGCAATATATATATATATATATATAATTGTACAATAGTTAAAATGATTGCCTTTCTCATCTTTCCTTGAAAGGTTTTTAGGGCATGAATATCTTAAAACACAGAGCTATATACTGTATTTACATTACGATGAGTATGCGGCCATATGTGAGCATGAAATAGATAATATGTAATGATGTAATATGTGTTTGGAGGTAGACACATGCATGGGAATTTACACCTGACAGCTATATGAGTTTTGGTGTATGTGTCCCTGTCATCCTTTCCCCAGCTGTGCTCTTATTCCGATCTATGTTTCAGTGTTTGGGAAGTCAACAGTAGAGTTCCTGTTCTTGGTTTAAAAATAACTTTGCGACTTAAATTCCTTGCCCCCCTCCTCTCATCCTTTCTTACTGGCACTCTCCTAACCTCTCTCCCTCTGCTTGTTTTTCTTTCCCCTTTCTTCTGTTTTGGAACAGGCTCTGCGCTCCGCGTCTGTCTTTTTCTTTCAGCCACCTTATATCTGGCCACGCTGCACACACATACACACATACAATTTAAATTAAAGACGAGAATAAAATAAAAGATCCTCCCCTGCTCTCCCTAAAAAGTCAGACTAAGAAAAAGTACAATACCCTCCCCCTTTTATGATCCCACTCTCCCCCAATAACTTTTGTTATAATAAATAATAAAGACACCTGTCCAGAGTGATGTTTTTAGAGTGGACAGGGGAGGGAGCTTCAGGCTGTTACATTGCTTTGACATCATTAAGCTTTGCAAGATAAAGATTTGATGGAATTCCATATGCAGCTTTAATTTTCTCAAATGACGTAAACACAATATCATGATAAAGATCCTTAAAACCTGGCTGAAAATGAAAAGTGCTTGTCTATGTGTGTGTGTGTCTGTGCACATATTCATATTTAGGTGTGTGTGTGTGTGTGCAGGCTGTACCATATAACAAGTTAGAGGAGTGTTGCAGCAGGTGTGGCAGGAGCTCTCCTAAACAAACACTGCACACCTGTCTTCCTCTCCCTCACTTCCACTCCCCTCATGTATAAACACTCTCTCTCTCTCTCTCTCTCTCACAGAAGCTTCTCTTTCGTTAGAGCCACCACCTCCTTCCTGCTTGACTCACGATGTTGTGCTCTTTGTGGCAAAGAATCAGATGTGAAAAGTGAGCTGCTTTTGTTTCACTGACCTCACTCTACTATCCTGTTCTATTTACTTTCTTTTGTTTTTTCCTCACTGCCTAATATTTCCCTGGCTCCATATGCATGTCCCTCACACCTCTCTCTCTCCCCCTCATCCCCAGCCTGCCTGTCTTTTATTTCCACTGACTTGTTTTTGTGTTTCTCACCTGCCGCCGTTTGCCTTTTAACCTCTCCCTCCTCCTGCGCCTCCAACCATTTCTTTGACTTTTTAAAAGTAGTGACAGGGAGGTTTTCCAGTGAACTCTTAAAACAGACTTGTGTCACTTTACTAGTTGACGTTCACTGTCAGCTCAGAAGGTAAAGGTCACCACGGAGAGGAAGTTCCCAGTAGCAGTGTCTAGTATCCCTAAGAACTAATGAATGCCTCTACTTTGGTGTGTTGGAAACTCTGCATGCTTGTTTATTATGTCTAGGATGGAAGCCACCGAGACCAGAGGGGGGAAAGGACAAATTCTTTGATGAGTCGATGGAACTTAAATATGATTACAACAAAAACATATTCCTCTCTCTGTATGAGTGTGTGTTGTGAGGGCGGGTGCAAGCAAACACACACACACACACAAGCTTCAGAGAAGCCAGCGGTTTTTCTTGCTTCATTTTCTCTCTAAGTGTTGGGCTTGTTTACACGGGCCTGTTACATCACGTCCGCGCTCTGACAGAGAGAGACGGACTGAGTGGGAAGAGGATGGAAGTTTGGTAAATGCATAATTTAGCTCTGTGTGTGTGAGCACAGTATTTCCTATCTAGGTAGCCGGAAATTAGGCTAGGTCTACATATCTGCATATTATACCTGCTAAACATCAGGATGTTAACATTGTCACTGTGAACATGTTGCCATGCTGATGTTAGCATTTAGCTCACAGCCTCACAGAGCTGCTAGCATGACTGTAGACTCTCAGTCTTCCGTCTTCTTCATGTCAAGTATTAACATGTTATTTTGGTTCACGTTTTATAAATCAACAACTGGAAACGAGTTAAAAACATTTTTTTTGCAACAGACAAAAGTTAGAAAAGTCCTTGAGGATTCTGGAAAAGTCTTCAGATTAGCTGTAAGAGTTTTTAAGCGACCTTCTGGGTTTTTATTTTTATTTTTTAGAAAATCTTATGCTTAGGTCTGTGACTCGAATGTAATGGTGATACATGAGAGGCACAAAATGGAGCTAGGTGTGTATGAGCTTTTATGTCTTTGTTAAGTGCTTTTGGAGTGAGTTGCTGATATGCAAATGTGAGTATGCTTGCAAGAGGTGTACATGCGAGTGTATATGTGCATGTCTGTGCAGCACAAGCCTACTGAATGCACCACTCTGCATGTGACCATTTGATTAAGTGCATGGGGGTGGTTTATAGAGGATGAAGGGGGGGGGGGTGATGTCTTCCCCGTTGACACAAATGACTGCAAGCGTCCCTCTGCTTAATGATACATTTTAGGGGAACTGCAAGGGAAAACAACAATTTAGACACCCACAATCCCTCTCACTGAATTTCAACAAGCAGCCCACTGCGCGTGCCTGTGTCACCGGTGAACAGTTTAATGTAATGTTAGTGTGTTCGAGAGTGCATAGATGTGGAATATGTATTTAACCTTCACACATAGAGAATCAGTGTATATGTTAGCCAGCAGCTCAGGTACTGTAGATGGCTGGTTTCCTGTGTGCGTGTCTGCGGGGAAGACAGGAAGATTATCCAGGCGGTCCTCACCTCCGCTCTACACTCTTCAATGAAAACCTGAAACCAAATAAACTTAATTCTTGTCTATTTACATGGCTGTTTGTGCGTGTGTGTGTGTGTGTGTGTGTTTGTGTGCGCGCCTGGGAACCTCTGAGGAGGTAAAAGGGATGTGGGGGCTAAAGACAGGATATGGAGGGAGGAAAAGAGAGTGATGAATTGCACGGGAGATTATCATAATCATTTTCAACATCACTATCACTCAATCATGTAGTTGTACCCAGCTCCAAGGAACAACTCTGCTCTCCTTGTATATGTACTTTATCTGTCCAGCTCTTGTCTAAAAGTATTTTTATAAAGTGGGGGAAGGAAATTCCTTGCTGTTTTCCATGGCTGCCCCTAGAATTAATGTAGCACAGACTAGCAGCTGAGTATATTTATTTTACTTTTCACAAAGCAGCAGCCGGACAGAGGTATGCGTGTGAAAAGAACTTGAAAGCATCAAAAATATTATTTTCACTCAAACATAAATAAATAAACACCCAGAAGCCAGGTCCGCTCTGGAATGTAGTAATTCTGAATTTTTATGAATGACTGCATTCATGCTTGGCCACGCCCCCGTCCCGAACCTCCGCTCTCAGTGTTGGAGCTCCAAGCCCCGCCCCCCCCTTGCCTCCCTGTTGGGATACCTTGGCCGAGCGCCTGCATCCTAATTGGTTAAAGGAGGTCTGGGGTGGGCGTGGCTGCCATAAAAGGCACGGGGCTGATATAAAAACAAGCCTCAAACTTTGATCGATGAAAATTCACAAGTGATGGACGACATTTAAGGACCGTCGCGCATGTCGGATTTTAACCTTTGTGGACAAAAGCTACTGGTTCTGAGCCTGTGGGGGATTTATTGTTCTGTGATATAAGTTTTAACGTTTTCTCTTCTTCTATGTGAATCAGCTGACAGCATGGGGATACTGCTATTATTTGCTGTCTTGCAAGTGGTGACAGTCGGCCTGGTAAGTGTATGAAGTAGCGTACATTTTCGCTCACTGCTTCATGTAAACACTGAGGAATAAAGACTCACGTGCCTGTACTCTACTGTAACAGCAGCTCCAGCGGATTTGAGCCGCTGTCGTCTGGTTACATTACAGCTTCCGTCTCTCTCCTTGCTGTAGGCTATGGTATTGCATGTCAAAATAATGGTCTAATGAAATCCTAACCACTATTCAGCTCCACAATTAATATTGTAGCAACCATACATTTATTTTCTCCTTCTGTGACCTCAGTGTTTGATTGTAATGTGGAGAATCTGTGGTAACCAGAGGTCCTTCAGTGATCTTCAGAAAGTACTTAAAGTAGCAAAGTAAACTGATAATGCATACAACTGGCCCCTGTGTGTGTTTATTGTATATTACTGATTAATGTGTAAGAAGTATTTTACTGCTGTTGTGGGGCTGATTTTAACTATTTTATATGCAGTTGGGTAGTTTAATCTGTAATAATGCATCATGTTCTATAAGATCATATGTTTTGTATGTAAAATCGTAATATGTAATGTAGCTAGTAACTAAAGCTGTCAAATAAATGTTGTGGTGTAAAAAAGTACAATATTTCCCTCTGAAATGTAGTGAAGTAGCATGAAATGGAAACACTCTAGTAAAGTACAAGTAGCTCATATTTTATACTTGAGTAAATGTACTTAGTTACATTCCACCACTGACTAATTATTCGTACCTCTGTATCCACAGTTTAGACACAAGAAATGATGCCCTAACAAACAAACTATAGTGTGTTTGTGAGAGTTTGAAGGGTTTCTTAACCTGAAAAAAGCAATTCACCCTTTTACCCTTTCTCTCTGTAGGTCCAAAATTACACTACAGTAATATTATCCAACAGTTACAAATGGAGATAAAAATACACTTGAGGTCAATATGACCTCACTGCACACTATAAATATCTACAGGAATATTATATGACTTTTGGTTAGAGGATGTTTCAAGTACCAGGTTATAGCCATAATGCTAAAAATGGAAAGCTATTGTCACTGCATTGTGTAATGTCATACCCACCCGAGACTGAGTGAGATGAACTGGTGACAGTGGCACACCAGGACCTGGCCTGGGTTCAGACAGTGGCAGAGTCAGGAAGGGATCCCTTTAGGTGATCTGACTGTGGACAGTCAGACTGTCACTCTGTGATCTCAGTACCTGCTGGGAGTTGTTGGCTCAGGTGTGTGAGTGTGTATGGAGGGAGAGGGGGTGAGAAACAAAAGATGTAGGAGCAGGAAGGTGAGGGGTGGGGCGGATGAGTCAGAGAATGTACCTTTCATCCCCGCTCGCCCACCGAATGCCAAGCGGAAGGCGACAGAGGGTTACAGATATCCCTGCGGGGCTTGGGACAGTGCTGGGTATTCAGCAAATGTTTAAGCCTCACACACTTTGAGGAATTTCTGTGATCTGTGAAACATGAGTCAAACTATTGTCCTGCTTGGTTCCAGTGTGGCTCCTCCTCACATGGAAAATGTACTGTATGAAGTTGGTTTGCCTAAATATTCAGGTTAACTAAAGTGCACTCTATGTCCGCTCCTGTAGGTGACCGCTGGCTGTCCAGTGGTGTGTGAGTGTCCGGCAGGGCCTCCATCCTGTCCCCCAGGGGTCAGCTCAGTCCCAGACGGCTGCGGCTGCTGCAAGGTGTGTGCCGCTCAGCTCAACCAGGACTGCCACGAAGGACGGCCCTGTGACCACCATAAAGGCCTGGAGTGCAACTATGGCAATGATGTGGGCCGTACCCATGGCATCTGCAGGGGTACGTACCACAGAGGTGGTAGGAAGGCTGAAAGAGATAGGGGAGGGCGGGGGGTTTAGAGTGGGCACAGAGTTTGGGTTTGGGGTTGAGTGAGGGAATGTGTAACTTCAGGGTGGGGAATCTGGCTTCCAAGCCAAGCGGCTGGAGTTTCTCTTTGATAGCCACGTTTGAAAAACAGACCACTGAAACCTGGCCAACTCCGGGATTTATATAAGTAGTTCAGTGTGTACACAAACAGCCCCATGAAACACCCAAACACGCACAGGGGTATTTTTGTATGTGTTTATTTGGGGGTGTTTCTATATAAAGGGGGGTATCCGGGGTGTTGTGTGGGGAGTCCCTCTGAGGGAGTGAAGGGGAAGGACATTGTAAACAAGTCAAAATTCCTTTCTGGTCTAAGAATAGAGCTTGCTTCATAAATATAGAGATAGTGTGTCTCTCCCTCGCTTGTCTTATCTACCTTCCATGCATATTAAAGATGCATTTACACATGAGCCTCTTCCTGTCACTTAAGTTTTCATCAGCTTCAGAGTTTTCTTTGGATCAAGAACATCAAAGTATTTTTGACCAACCTGTCTGTCCTCTCCCTCAGCAAAGGCAGAGGGCCGCTCGTGTGAATACAACGGGCGGATTTATCAGAACGGCGAGAATTTCAGCGCTGGTTGCAAGCACCAGTGTACCTGCATCGATGGAGCGGTGGGCTGCGTGCCCCTTTGCCCCAGCCACGTGCCCCTGGCGTCCCCTTCCTGTCCTGCTCCGCAGTTGGTCAAGGTTCCAGGCCAGTGCTGCCTCACCATCGACTGCCACAAGGGGACCACCATAGTGCCCCCAGTGCACCGCCGACCCCAGCCTCCAGCTTACCCGCCTTACCCCTTCATTCCCTACCCGGCCTACCCCTACTCAAAGCCTTATCCGAAACCTTACCGGAAGCTGTACCCCTACAAACCAAAAAAGGAGAAGGACACCCTGGGCAACGAGCTGGTGGAGGTGGGGCGCAAGTGGGACAAGCCACGTGGAAACAAGCACCTGGCGGGTAAGAGAGGGTGCCGCCATGTCGCCTCAAGAGTGCTGTCTGTTTCCTCTATGCTGTAAAGCATCATGTTTAAGTTTTAGCCATTTTAGCCTCCTGACGCACAAACGGCCTCACTGTGAGGCTTTCGCTCTGCATCTGCGTGTGTGTCAGCATTTACGTGAGGCTTGTTTTCCACTGGCTCCTTGCACACCAGAGGTGCTTTCTCTCATACACACACACACACTGCTCTCACACAGCACATACCTCTGTCACCCAGCTTTCCCCTCTCTGTAATCACCCTCTCTATGCGTCAGTGTTGCCTGTTCAGTGAATGAGGCTAGTGTGCTTTGCATCTCTGGACCTCTCCTTTTCCCTCTCTCTCCCACTGGCCCTTTCCCCCCCCAGCTTTACTTTTGCTGATCTTGCTTCTCTTTCTCAGACTCTCCATATTTTGCATTGTCCATTGTCGCTCTCTCTCACACGTCCTCTCTTTCATCTCTCCTAGCCTGGAGGCAGGTGGGAGATCAGTGTGTGGTTCAGACTACTTCCTGGTCCCAGTGTTCTCGGAGCTGTGGGATGGGCGTCTCCTCTCGTGTTACCAATGACAATGCCCGGTGTAAGCTGATCAAGGAGACGCGTCTGTGCAACATTCGGCCCTGCAGCTCCATGTCTATCCCTGTCAAGGTGAGGAATGTGTTTGATGCTTTTAAGATTTTCATAAAGGGATAGATTGCAGTTCTTCCTCTAATGGCCCACAAACATGCAGTCCAAGCCATCATGCTAAATAGATTCAGGAAAGGATTGCTCTCAGGGGGTCAGATTGGTATTAATATCACGGCGTGTATACAGCCCCCGCCCCTGAATCCCTCTGTAGCCCTTTCTGGTCCATTCTGTCTATTCACGGTTCTGTTGCTGTGTGGAAAACATCCTCCACAGGATGACGACAGAGCTGATTTAGACTATGTTTCCCTTGTACAGCTTCATGCTCAGTTCATGGTTGTCCCACTTTAAATGAAATCAATTTAGAGCGATTAGTTCAACATTTTGGGAAGTAGTTCGCTTTCTGGCTGAGTGTTAGATGAGAAGATTGATACCACTCACATGTGTGCACGGTAAATATGAAGCTACAGCCGGTTAGCTTAGCTTAGCACAAAAACTGGAAACGGGGGGAAACAGTTAGCCCGGCTCTGTCCGAAGGTAATAAAATCCGCCTACCAGCACCCCTAAAGCTCACTAATTAACACGTTACATCTTGTTTGTAAAGTGTAAAAATTACATTTCTACGTTTTACTGGGGGAGTTTCTGTGCTGGACTATTTCTTGGAGGGGAGCGGTAACTTCCTGAAGTCAGAGCCAAGAAGTAGTCCGACACATACCATACTTTTGTCACAATCTCTGATAGCTTTAAAAAACCCAAAAAAATATTGAACTTCTTTTTATTGTCAACTTGTTTCCAAGTTTTCCTTTTTAAATAGTTGAAAATCACTGCAGCTTTGCTTTAGAAATAACACAACAAAAATTCGTTTTATATAGGCATAAATCCCAGAACTTCAGAGACGTGACAAAGGAAAAACCCCTCATGTGTCTGTGGGAGTTGGATTTGGAGCTCTCCCACACTGAACCTGCGACACTGTGGCTGTCAGCTGCACTCAGTGGCTCTTTGCTCTGTGATTTAAAGAGCACTCGATTCGCCCACTCTGTTGCTCTCTCCCATTTCATACGCAACACCCTCAGAAACATTCTGCCTCCCGCCATGAGCCACTCATGAGGCTGATGGGTTGTTATGCACCTGTTTCTCTGTGCCCTCCCAATGTTTGTAGAGTTGCTGTGGGTGGTAATGTGTATCAGTGTCAATCCTTAACTATTGCTGGCATGTTCCTCTCTCTGGCACTCATCGGTTGTTCTGACCTTTATTTTGTTTTTCCCTGTCTCTGTACTTAGCTGGATTGACTTTGTTTTTCATGTCTCAGAACTTGAGTAATGAGTCATTTCATTTTGCTGTGCAGTTGTGGTTACGAGCAAATGGCAATGTGATCCTATAAAGCTTTCACTGGAAAGCAGTGTTGAACCTGCTTTACATTTCTGTAGAGTGTGTAGCATCACAGCTGCACCAAAGAAAAGACTTTTATCCATGCTAGTGGTTTCAACAGGTCTGGCTCTAGGAATGGCAATTTTGGTTACTTAGTTGATCCACCACTGACTGAGAGTCCAGAATGAAATATCTCAGCAACTATGGGTTACCTTGAAATTTTGTACAAACATTCATGTTCCCCAGATGATGAATCCTACTGACTTTTCCTCTAGTGCCACCATGAAGTTGACGTTTGAGGTTTTGAGTGAAATGTCCTGACAACTGTTGGATGGATTGCCATGAAATTTGGTACAGACATTCATGTCCCCCTCAGGATGAACTCTAATTAATTTGGTGATCCCTTAACTTTTTCATTTAGTGCCACCATCAGGTACATTTTTTTATTTGTCCAATACTTTGGTTTATGTCCCATCAGCCTCATCTGTACTTTGGTTTTAGTGCTAATTAGCAAATAGTACCATGCTAACATGCTAAATGTTGCATAATAGCATTTTATTGTGAGCATGTTAGCATGCTAACACTATAATTTATCTCAAAGCAACACTGTGTCTAAGCACAGCCTCACAGAGCCGCTAGCATGGCTGTAGACTCTTAAAGCTTGTTAAACTTCTTTCACTGGAAAACTGAATTCACTCTTTCTCTCGTCTTTCTCCCTCCACAGAAAGGAAGGAAGTGCTCTCGTACCCATAAGGCCCCTGAGCCACACCGCCTGTCCTACGCCGGCTGCAGGAGCACTCGCCTGTACAGGCCCAACTACTGTGGTGTATGTAGGGATGGCCGTTGCTGCTCGCCCCGTCGCACACGCACTGCCAGCGTGACCTTCGCCTGCCCTGATGGCGAACGCTTCAACAGGTCTGTGATGTTCATCCAGTCCTGCAAGTGCAGCGATGAGTGCAACCATCTCAACGAGGCGGCCATGCCTCCACAGCGATGGCTCTATGGAGACACACACAAGTTCATTGACTAGTGGTATCATCCCCCCCAACCTACATTCCCTCACAAAGACATTAACTCCCCCATAGTGATCCCCATTATAGAATAGCTGTCCTTAGTGTATCTATGAGTAGACGCAAGCAAGGTGCACAGTCAAAACATCTTTTCTGGAAGATTATTTGGGGAGCAATGGGGAGAAGAAGAATGAATCAGATGGGCGCATCTCCAACTTGGAAAGAGCAAAGTGACTAGCCCCTGCTTTAGTGTAGATAAAAAGGTGATTCTGCCCTGGACCAGACTTCTACAGATTGTGACAAAAAAAACCCAAAAAAAACATGGACGCAACCAGCCACCGTGTTGCTGCCATGCACCAAATGTCCCCTGAACTCTGAGACTTTTGTTGGGGACGCTGGAGTAAGGGCTGACACACACACAAGCATAACTGTTGGTGTTTCTTTTGTTGATGGTGTGGATTCACATCACAGTTAGTGAGCAACAGGTCTGACTGGCCAATAGAAAGCTGGTCTGATGCTGCTTTGGAGCCAAACATGAAACCAGCTGGAATCATATGTCTGTACATGCCAATAATTTAGTATTGATAAACCAAATGACGACTCGTGGAGACGACTTGACAACAAAGACTGGGATCGTGATGGCAGATGATGGAGGAGCATCTTACATGTTCTGACAGGAGTGTGGCTTGTGTCTTTTTATGGTATTTATTCACTGGTATTTATTGTTGAGACAGACATGATGACACAGTGGCCTGCCGCCAGGGAAGGCGGTGCTGCTATGTTTGGAGCATCAGCGTGGCTGAACGGGGATCTGAGAGGGACAAAACAGCCAAGAGCTGTCAGCCATGACAGGGAGAGAAGGACTCCCACAGATCCAGGGCTTGACCCCGGGGTCGCATCAGAGGTCACGGCGGTCAGAAAGCCATGTCTAATGATGGATGATGAAGTCTACAGGAGAAGAGGGGGTGTGTACTAGAAAAAGACCAGAGTTGAACCTGATGGGTTGAGGCTTTGTACGCGTTAGTGGGGAATATGTCAAAGGGTGTTTACACAGCTGGACTCACCCCCTACCATGCCTCCACAAGAAACTGAGACATTTAGCAAGCACCAGAAGAACAAGCCTGGGATTCTGGCGCCAAGAAGTCGACCGCCTAATTCTTTGCAAATTACAATCCTGACTCTGAGGGGCAGTGAGAGAAAATCGGCCACTCTGGTTTGCTATAAAAAGAAATTAAAGTGTACTGCGGTAAACATGTAATTTGTGACTTAGCGGGTGGAACCGCTCTGGTGCCCAATCTGGCCTGTAATCGAGCAGCATGCCAGCTCACTGAAACAAAACAATAACTTGTGCTTCTTCATGTTCAAGTGGTGTCTGTTTCTGAGAATGATGGCTGTGTTGTCAGTTGACATCACTGTCAGGGGCAGAGAAGAGTTTTATGGCCCTGCAGAGGACGCAGACAGGGCTGCCAGAGGTCAGTAAGAACTTCTAAGGACACTTTGAAGGAGGGGAATTCTGTAGTATTCTACCATTTTTGTGGCCAAAATCCTCTATGACTGAAGAACCCAGAGCGTCTTTCTCGACTGGAACTACAGAGGGATTGAGAGGTCATTGCAAACTGAATTTTATCTTTTAAATGGGCGATTCTAAATTATTTGAAGCACCATTTTAATATTTCAAAGATGTGTTTTCTCTTGTGCCATAAGACATTGGTTTAGACATTTTTTTCAGTTTTCTGTGAAACTGGAAAACATTTGCCTTTTCTACCATCTCTTGGCTAAAGTGGGCTTTCTAGAGACTCTGCTGCCTCTAAGCAAAAATTGTGTTTGGTAATTGTTCGCCATGTTGCCATTGCTATTTTCCTATGTAGATGCTGTGGTTTTGGTACTGTATGTCTAGTTTTGTTAAAGGACACTATAGAGCAGCTATGTACAGATGCATTGTTACCTTCTTTGTAGTTCTATCTGCTGTTTAAGGTCCAATCCTTTTACTGACTTATACTGAAGTAGTCCATGTATAGTTTAGCACTGAACAAGGCAGGGTTCAGATCCTTTATGACCATCAGGTGCCAATTGAAAAGCATGATTGTATGTTTACTAGTGTATATTAATACCATCTGTAATGATAACGCCATGCTTTTTAAGAGTACATATTAAAAAAAGTAACTGTTCACAAAGAGGCTAAAAATCAATTTTCCATGTTCCTCACTCTTGGAAACTGGTTCCCCAACACGTTTGATCATTTTGCATTTTTCAATAAAGCAATTTTCACTCCTACACTTGGTGTTGAACATTTACCAAATTGATCATGTAGATACTTTTACCCAATGTTTTGTTATTATTACCGAGTACAGTCATGCTAACAGCTCTGTGAGGCTAAATGCTATCGGCCGCACGATACTGTAAATTGCTTACAATTTCACTGCCAACAGCATGTTAGAGTGCAAACCAGCTAGCATGCACTAAACAAAGTACAGCTGAGGCAGATGGGAATGTCAGTTTCGCGGTTATAAATTAAAAGTACTGGACAAATTAAAAACTTTACCTGATGGTGCCACTCGATGTAAAGTCAGGGGATCACCAAAGTCATCATCTGGGGACCATGAATGTCTGTACAAAATATCATGCCATACCTAGCAGTTGAGATAATTCAATTTGGCCCACAGTGGTGGACTGACGAACAGAACCACGCCACTCGTTTGCCTAAAAACCCATTATTGCCATTACCCATTAACAGTTTTTGAGCTGCTTGTAGTGCAATATTCCTTGATCTTATCTAAATCCTAACAAAACACACATAAATTAATGACATTTTGTGATTGTAGTTGGGTGAAATATTTTTAAAACCTTTAAACAAGTTAACCGATACATATCATACAGTGTGCTAATGACATGCTTATAATCAGAATTGGCAAAATCACCACTAGGACTCCACTTGGTGACTTCATTTATTAGAGGCATTCAATTGGAAATTCAAAAACAAAAAAAAATTAAGAGCTGCCACATGAGCTAAAATTGTTTTTCTTAACTCATTACATGACTACTTGATTACTTTACCATCAACTCTTGCAGTGGGAGAAAACAAAAACAAAAACAAAAAAAACGTGCTATACAAACTAGTTCGAACATTTAAAAAAGGGCTAAAAATCACTTTTACATGTTCCTCAGAACTACTTTCTCATACGTTTTCCTGAAGCTCTGCTTAAGATTGAAATCAATGAAAATGGGGCAGAGACAAGAATAGCCTAACAAGAGACCACAATAGTAAAAATGGCATTTTATAAAAAGTTTTAATTTTATGAAGCAAAAAAAAGTAAAAGACAAATTAAAATCAATCACACCCCCCCATCCCCAAAAACTGACAATAAAAATAAACGTTTGGTTAACATAGGGAACGAGCAGAGCTTTCAAATCAACAGAGACGTACGTCTACTTCCGAATACAAGACACAAGTTCCATGGAGGAGACTTCTGCTGGCTGGAGGACTCATCTGGACTGCTCGACTAAAGGGGGACAGAGGAGAAGAGACATGAGTTGAGCATGTCAAAGATCGGTGCAATGAGCAACAGCTGAGCATACCAACGTTTCACCAAAAGGGTAAACACGTAAGGGCCCCACAGTTACATGGCAGCACCAACTGCTGTCTGTAGTTGCCAAGATGACTCTAAAGGTTTATCACGCAAGCTGATTATCTGCAGGGCTTTGAAACCCATTAATCCACAAATTACAATCATTCCAACTGGTCAGCCCATCAAGCAACACCACATTTCAGCAGGCATTCGGAAATGGAAAGACTTACTGTAAGAGGAGATGTCAATCTCATCCGGCAGCTCGGCCACGTTGACCTCAAAGCGGTCCTGCACATCGTTCAGGGTCTTGGCGTCGGTCTCGTCTGACACAAAGGTTATAGCCAGGCCTTTGGTCCCAAACCTACCAGCACGGGCAACCTGATGGGTGCAGAGAAGCCCGAGTGAGTTCAATCCCAAACGTGTACCAAAAATGTAATACCTCACAAGATGAGCAACTATCATGCAGAAGTTATGGCACGCAACTCAGATATTCCCAGAATGTTGTTAAGATGCTACAAAGTACAAACATTAAGGTGGAAAACGGGTTTAGACATTTCCCCGCTGCAGTTCTCACCCTGTGCAAATAGGTGTCAGAGTCTTCGGGCATGTCGTAGTTGAAGACGATATTGACCCGCTCAATATCCATGCCTCGGCCAAAGAGGTTAGTGGCCACCAGGATCCGCCTTTGGAAGTCCTTGAATTGCTGATAGCGAGACAGCCTGTGGAGTGAGAAGGGACAGGAGAGAATTATCACAGCTGCTGTAGGCATTACTAGACCGCATCCCCCTTTGAAGGCAACGATGTGTTGAGTTAACCGATGAGGCCTCATGCTCCATAAACATACTTAGCATTTGGAGCTCAATAGAGCATATGTTTGAGTGTACACACACACACACGTCTCACCTCTCCTCCTGAGCCATTCCCCTGTGGATAGCAATGGCAGGAAAATTTTGATCCAGCAGAAGCTGGGCCAGAGCGATGCAGCGCGCGACTGACTTGACAAAGATCACCACCTAGAGGCAAAGCAAAGGCATTGAAATACAGCTGCTGGGCCATAAACCAACTTCTGATGGGACTCCTACAGATCCTTAATTAGGAATTTTAAATTACAGTGGAATTTATCAGTAAGCTTAGAACAAAGACTTTACAGGGAGAACCCCACTTACCAGAACCTCTAAAGTTCTAATATACTAAGTGTTTTAGTTGTTGTCCAATTCGTTTTTTTATTTATTTTTATATATATATAAAAATATAAATGAAAAATACACAACTGGATGTCTTATGGGGGTGTAATGTGTCAGACTACTTCTTCCTGAAGTCGCCGCTGGTTGCTTGACAACGCCTCAGAGCCAGTGGTATGGCACATAACCCCGGTAAAACCCTGCATCATTTTTACACTTTTGTTGTTGTAAGGATTAAGAGATAATGTGTTAATTATGGAGCTTTACAGGTGGATTTTGTTGCCTTTGGACAGAGCCAGGCTAGCCGTTTCCCCTGTTTCCAGTCTTTATGGCAAGCTAGCTGGCTGCAGCTTCATATTTTCCAGACAGATGACTGAAAGAGGCATCAACCTTCTCACCTAGCCATTGGCAAGAAAAAGAATAAGGGCATTTCCCAAAACGTCAAACTATCCTTTGAATTTAGACACTCGTCTTTTTTTGCATTTTTTCAAATTTGCCTTGCAATTGTATGCTCTCTAAAACTTAAAGTAACACTATCGAAATCCCCAACTTATTTTACAGTTCTTGCAAAGAAACGTTTCCAGTTCTTTAATCCCAAATTACAGGACTTTCTACAACTGTCACAAGTTATATAATTAGTGATTACTTAAATATTTGCTTGTATGTTTGACAATTCTTGAAACTAGCAAAACTTTAAGTTATGCCAAACGCTACTGGGACAGCCATGCAATAGCTCCATCACTTTACCTGGTTGAACTCCAACACATCAAGCAGGTCAAAGAGCTTGCGGTTCTTCTCGCTGTCCTTCAGCTTGGAGTAGTACTGCTGCAGGCCGTGGAGTGTGAGTTTGGTCTCGTCGTCCACAAATACTTCCATGGGCTGCAGGAGATGACAGTGGTCGAGTTAGGTAAACTTGTTGCATTTCATGTAACGTACAGCAAAGTGTGAAAAACACTCAAATGTGCAGCAGCTGTGATGGATGAGCAGCTTTCTTACTGACAAATGTGTCCAGGGAAATTCTCAAGTAACAACACTTCACTGATCACTTACATCCTGCATGAATTTGCGGCAGACTGGTCGGATCTCCTTGCTCAGTGTTGCGCTGAACATCATAACCTGCTTCTCATGAGGTGTATTCCTGAAGATGTCCTGTACGTCGCGCCTCATATCTGTTAGAGACCAGAGGGATAAAAATGATTCCGATTAAATGTTGCGTTTGGAGGGTGGGCGCTCTCACCAGATACACTGATGTGGAATCAGAGAACTGAGAAGAAATGTCAGCACACATTTGACAAAAGAACACACCTAGCTGCTCCAACATTTTGTCACACTCATCCAGGACAAAGTGCTTGACGTTCTTCAGGGTGAGGGTCTTGTTCCGGATGAGAGCGAGGATGCGGCCCGGCGTTCCGACGACGATGTGAGGACAGTTCTTCTTCAAGACCTCCTCGTCCTTCTTGATGGCCATGCCACCGAAGAATACTGCTGCCTTTACCGTGGGCATGTACTTGGAAAAACGCTCGTACTCTTTACTGATCTGGAAGGCCAGCTCTCGTGTGTGGCACATGACTAATACAGACACCTGAGGAGTGGACACACATAAACAGACTCAGACACTCTGCGTCTTGAATTCACTCAAATGTACAGTGGAAACTTGTCATGATATTTAAATAATGTAGCAATGTGTAGTTATAATTAACTAGAATTAACAGCAATTGTGACATGATTATCATTTGTGCAGTCTTTATTGTGAGACATATCTACACACTACACTTGTGAAGTGCCAGCTTAGGAGAAATGAAGCCACTAAATCTAAATGAATCCTTGTGTGTAGGTCAAATATCAGGTTATGACTACATTTGAGGATGTAAACAAATACATGTTTGAAATGCAAACAAATGCTTGTTTCTAATCATAAGCCAAAGGGCAGCTCTATTTCTGTTAAAGACAATCTATGACAATGTTCCCTTTACTTAATTCAACACGTACACCTTGTGTGTTGAACATATGTACTGACCTGTCCATCAACAGGTTCGATCTGCTGCAGTGTGGCCAGCACAAACACGGCTGTCTTGCCCATACCAGACTTGGCTTGGCACAGGATGTCCATGCCCAGGATAGCTTGTGGGATGCATTCATGCTGGACTGTATAAAATTTTTTTTTTTAAAACACACACACAAAAAAAAAAAAAAACATTTAAGAGAGTGCATCTACATTATTGTCAGTACAGCAAGTATTTCAAGCTATTGCATAGAGCATCCGAACATGTGGCAGCCCTGCTAGTATCGTTACATGTTGCATTTTATGGGACACAAAGCTGGTCCAGCTCCTGCAAACTCTTAATGCAGATAACTACAGTGGCTCTATGTGTACAGTAAAGGCATGCTGGTAAAAAAACAACAACATCCTAATAAAATGAAATAGGAAATGCCCCTCACCTTCAGACGGATGCTCAAAACCACAATCGATGATGGCACGGAGCAGCTCTGGTTTGAGCAGAAAATCTCTGAAGCCAGAGCTGTGGATGGAAACATAGGAACCCTTCACCTCCTTCTTGCCTGCAGGGGCTTCGCTCTCAGGGGCTCCTTGAGGCTCTTCATCTTCTTCATAGTCGAGCAGCTCGGTATCAACATCATTCTCAGCCATTGCGTCTAAAACTGGGAAAACACGAAGTTTTTTAAATCTGTTTCTGTGTCTTTGTCAGATCATCTACCATAGGTGAACCCTCCCCCCTTGCTGGGTTTACATGGGGGGCTGTTTAAGCCCACCTGTTCCTGCCGTTATTTGTGCCAGGTTTTACCACGCGTTTAAGTACATTTAGATAACATGTTTGTACAAGGGTGGAAATGTGTACTTGTCTCCATGTTTTCATGAAAAGGTGGATTTGACTTAATATAAACAGTGATACTAGTTCTGATGTAAACCACACACGGAACATTAGCATTGTGTGCATCCCGCAACCCCCATTAAATAAAATGATGCGAGGCCAGTGAGTGAGACATGCTAGCTTCTTTAGCAAAAATCAAGAGGACGCACATATTAGACCATGTCTACATTAGTCAGTGCGATTCATGTAAATCAAAATAGTCCTCCTAAAAACACACAATATCACATACAAAGCTGGTCAAATGTAGACTTGAATCTTAGCCGACACTCTCGGATTAACCAAGCCGGTTAGCTTCTGAACCGTGTACAACACTAGGAAACTATTGTGTTGCATAACCATTGCTAACGTGCCAAGCTAACTTGCTAAAAGGCAACGACTTTTCTAATTGACCAGCTAAACTATACGAATAATATAAACCGACGACATAGAAGTAACTATAACTATGACTGCTTTACGCGGAATATAAAAGGCTACGCATTTAATCAATATTAACACATGTGAGAAAGATTGGTGGGTTGGCTAAACTAACGTTATCTAATGCTAGACTACAAAACGCTAGCTAAGCTAACTCAGTAGTATCCTGAAGCAAACTATTAAGAAAGCTATTTCATTCCAGAATAGCTAATTCGTAAATTTTTCAAACTAAAAATCATTTGTGACTTCCTCAACGTCAGACACGTTCATAAAACTATCTAGTTGCTACAATAAATACGGTATATAACACGATATTGCAGCCTTACCTTTTCGGTGTTAGCTACGCGTCCACTTACAGATCAAAACCGCATGGGAAGGCCTCAGTTGGTTTATACGAGTAAACGGAAGTCCCGCCTCCGCTGAAGCGCGTTGACATGATTGGTGGATCTGGAGAACCGCCGGCGAAAGCGGCCAGCGATTGGACCAAAAGTGTGCCGCAGTCCAACGCAGTTTAAAAAAGCGGGATACAGCAGTGCTAGACTCTAAGTATGGAAGCCCATGAGGGACACGGAAAATAAATAAATAAATATTAAATAAATATACGGGCACAATAAAATAAATAAATTAATATTATGCTAACTTTGAATGATTTATGACCGAAAAAGTCAATTGAGTTTCTCCATTACAGCAGCTTCGTTGAATTGCTGAAAAGTGTAACAAGTATTATTCCATTTGATGCTTTCTCTTCAGCTCTGAAGAACAAACCTTTCTTATTTTATAAAATCTGGGACCCGTACTTGGACTACATGTCTCAAGGACTGATTTCCAGGATGAGGGATGTAGCCTGTAAAAGAACTTGGATCTGAAGACACCACTGTATAGTGAATGCCAAGGTGCCCCTTCTCTCCCTTTAATTTTAGTATTGTTATAGTGGTTGTTATAGTATAGTATACAGGGTGTTTACTGCCCTCCAGTAGTCACAGTGAGAAACTGCTAACTACATTTATACATTTGTTATTAATACCAATACGTACAATTCACTGTAAGACAACTATTGCAAATACCAGCAGAAACACTAGTAGTGATAATAATCGTGTTACTAACGAGCTGTTTTAATTTTCATAATAAAGTGACCAAATGGGAGCAATCAGAAACAAACAGATCAACAGAAATCAAGAAATAATCATGTTTATTGTTCTCTAGTAGTCACTGTTAAAGACTACAACTGCACATTCTTAAGTGGGAATATGACAGATATTTATACTGCTTATTATTATTATTATTATTATTCTTTAGAGGTATCAATAATAGTATAAATACTCATGTTAATACTAATTTTAATAGTTTCTGTATTAATAATATACACGTTGTTATGAAACCACATGAACCTTTGCCCCATTATATAAACAGCCCTGCAAGAAATACTTAAAATATTTTTTTCCACTTCCGATTAGAGTTATTCCTCCATAACCATTATTCAGCCATAAAACACATGCAGACAGTCCCCTCATCTCTTATAACAAGATGTTTACAGTAAGTGCAACATTTTCTCTAACAAGGATTTTAAAATAGTAATTAGTAAGAGATTCACAGTGGTGGTGTAGTTACATGTTTTGGCCCATTTACTACAAATGATATATACTCAGTATAACTGTGCTATACATAGCACATTGTTTTGTAAATTTGCGTAAATATTTTTAATCTTAATGCAAGCCATTGGTTTACACTCATTTCAGTGTGGAATAAAAATCACTGTGCAGAATGTGTACTATGTGGGATTAAACATATATGCAACAATAGTGGTTGTTCAAGCCTCACATTCAAGGGACCAACAGGAAAACTACATTTTAATAGAATAACTAATAAAAATTTCGCCAAAAGCATTGCAAAGGCAAATCCCATTAAAAAGTATGACGATATATCAGTATACAAAATGGCCT
This sequence comes from Maccullochella peelii, assembly GCA_002120245.1. Lineage (NCBI taxonomy): Eukaryota > Metazoa > Chordata > Actinopteri > Centrarchiformes > Percichthyidae > Maccullochella > Maccullochella peelii. Next base: position 38,156 of record LKNJ01002174.1, on the reverse strand, counting down.
GACTAACAGAATACTATCAGTGTTAGGATAGCACTAAGATATAGTGATTAGTCTTATATCTGTGATTCCAGAGCAGAAGAGAAGCTCCACTGTGTAGGAGAGAAGTATGGGAAACTGTCGGACTCGGGCCGGGAATGACCCTCTGAGTATGCACCAGAGGGGGGGCAAGAACGACTCAGGAAGTCCCTGACATGGGGAGGCAAAGAAAGAAACAGCCAGTCTTCCACCAGGAGACCACCTCCATGTAGCCCTGAGCAGCAGCCCAAATCAGCAGGCAGCTCCTCCAGACTGTTACTGCGCAAGTCCAACCTGCACAACTGGCTTAAAGCTGCAATCCCCCTGGGTAATGAACTAAGAGAGTTGTAAGCCACATTAAGGATGCGCAGCTCCAAACAGCTATTGAATAACTCAGGGGGAAGGCTCTCTACCCTGTTCCCACTGAGGTCCAGCTCTGTAAGCAGCTGCAGTGCCTTTACCTCCGCAGGCAGCTCCTCTAGCAGGTTACCAGCCAGCAGGAGCCTACGAAGGCGGCGAAGAGTGAAGAGTGTTGGGGGAAGGCTCTGGAGCTGGTTGTTGGATAGATCTAGGAGCTCCAGGCCTCGCAGCACACCAACACTGGCCGGAAGTGCCAGAACACGGTTATAGGCAAGTCTGAGGCAAGAAAGACGTCGCAGATGAGCCAGGCTAAGCAGTTCCTCCAGAGTTCGCAAGTTATTATGCTGTAGGTCGAGTGTCCGCAGGTTGGTGAGCGACAGCAGGGCAGAGGGCAAACGCTCTAGCTGGCAGTCCTGCAGCAGCAGCTCTGTCAGGTCGACCATCCGCTTCAAGCCTGTCAACACAAGCAGCCTGGTGCCCTCGTTGTAGATCTCCAGCCTCACCAAGCTGCCTGCCACCTCACACAGCTCCCCAGGGATCCGCTGTAACATTCCTCGAATCACAAGCACACGCAGGTGACGTAATTGGCGGAGGCTCCCCAATGCCCAGCTGCGGCCCACCCCACCATCACTACTGAGGCGGCCAGAGAGGTGGAGCTCATGCAAGCTGCGCAGGGAGAGGACCCAGCTGGGGATCTCTGACACCTGAGTAAAGGTGAGGTGGAGGACCTCCAGACGTTCCTGGAAGACTCCAAGTGCACTGGGAGCCACAGCTGCCATGCAGTGATAGAGGTGGAGCTCCCTGTTGTAGGAATAAACAATAAAATACTTAATTAAATGTGTAGAAAAACAAGAAACAAGCGTATGTACATCACAATGTTCAGAGTAATCCAAATACTTTATTTTTAACTGCAAAATAACTAGGTGTCAGATATAACCTTTGATTTGATGTGCGTTGTCTAAAATGTGTAAAGCATGACTGCACCAACGTAAAACTCACCTGAGTGAGGTCATGTTGGCCACCTGCGCAGTAAACCTGGCATCTGTGATGAGTTCCAGTTTGAGGACCTGAAGCTGGCTCAGGGTGAAGAGGGCTGGAGGGAGGCGAGGCAGGGCCACCAGCTGCAGTCTGGAGCAGCCCTCTGCATCCACACTAGTCATGGCACGCAGCTTCTCCTCCCCCCAGCGCCTCTCCAAACTTTCCTCCAGCAGCCTGCTCTCACTGACAGGGGACAAAAAAACGGACAGACGCTGGGCCAGCAAAGGGTCATACTGGTCCAACATGTGTAAAAGAAAGGCCAGGTCATTTCTCAGGTCAGGAACATCTCTCAGGGAGCACAGCTCCTTCAGTGAGTGGAAGGAATACTGCCGTAGAGAGCTAAGCAGGGCACAGACCAAAAACCAGAATGAGAAATATATCACACAGAATATACCCTAGTCCAAATCACAGCATCACACTCTAATCCTATTATCAGGCCTCTGGTATGCTAAACCTCAGGGGCATTATTCTGTTTAAAGGCCCCTTGAACAATCACAGCCTGCCTAGTCTACTTGATGTCTCAACAAATTATTAATCAACCATTTTACATGTTTAACTTGGTCAAACAATGTGACAGATTATATATTCATAAGCCTATTTAACCCTACAATGCCTGTACATACATATACACAGCCCCCCCCCTGTTTCTTTACATTTAACATGTTTTAACTAATGTACTACAAATCACTGCCAGTAAGTCTCAAAATCTCAGCACTGACTTCAGTAAATTATGAAAATCAAAGTGAAGGGAGTTGAAACCTGTTTGACACAGGTAATCCGTCATAACATGATGGAACATAATGATTTGTTATATATTTTTTGCCAGTTTTGTTATTTTATTGATGTTGAATAGCGCAGTTCAATTGTGAACATCTTACATGAATGGAAACCTGAGTAAAAGTTATGAAAACAAATTGGTTCAAGTAATGTAAGGTTTGCTGTAAATGGACTAAAACGTGCAAAAACAATGGTATGGTTCTTTGATAACAATTAAAGCTGTTAATGCACGTTGACATATTATTACCTAACATATTATTACCTAATACCTAGTCAATATGACAAACGTGTTTGCAGACAATTACGTATACAGCAATATTTGGAGTTGTGTTTCTGACCACCTGATGAATATAAGTATAATATTCACTGTCCTTTTAGCTCTGTTGTGATGTTTAGCAGCTAAATGCTTCACTATGTTTACCAGCTAGTTGCTAACTTTTGTCTGACATTTTGTGCTGGGAAGGTATCCTGGGTATATCAGAGCTTTATTTGCTGAAAACAGCTTCTTATTGCTGGAAACAAAGTTGATGAGAGCAGTGAAAGTGAACTGTCACAGTAAAGTTGCGGGCTGTAAGACCAAAACAATGAGAAACTGCAGAGTTGAGTGATAATTCAAGGTTTATTTGTCGCTACAAGCGACCCCTTCCACATTACACGTAGTCATTTTATCGTTTGTTGATGTAAAAAGTTGATTAGTGCAGCTTTAAAGTTTTAGCAAAATAAACCGTTTTTAGGTGTTGTTACAGCATTTATGCACTGACCTGTGTAAAATCCAACTGAGGGTGTAAAAGTTCAGCAGGCCGTACAGCCCCAGTAGGGTCAGGTAAGCCACCAGCAGTTTGCGTAGAAGGGAGGAAAGCACATGGATACACTCAAATGTAGTGTAGCCCACCAAGGCGTGTTCCTCAGGGTGGCAGGTGTGGGTGAAAGAGAGGGAGCTGAGAAGAGGGATGGTGTAACTCACGATCAGTGTTACCATCAGCAATTTGAGTATCGTCTGAGCCAAGTAGACCTGAATACATGAAAAGGAGTATAAGAAATAAATTGACATTGTTTGATCAAGCTTGATCAAACATGAACTTGTGTTGTGAGATTAAACCACACTCCTGTACTTGTAACACAAGAATATCATCTAACAGTGGGTTAAATACAGCAAGTTCTATAACATCACATCATAAAACATTTACTTTTTTGAACAATGAAAAATAAAAAGGAAAGGTAGAGCATCTCTAACCTTATAGATGACATCTGAGCTTTCACAGTGGGAGCGAAATTTCCTGACCCTTTCGAACAGCGCCCTGGCCTGTTCCCCATCACTTTTATCCAGACTGATTACCTGCCTGGGACTGTCAACCACGAGTGAGGGCTTGGAAGAAGGAAAATGCACCGGGTAGCCGAGCGATATAGACGACATGGTGGAGTTACAGGAGAGTGTGGAAGGGCACGGGGAGGGAGGGGCTGCAGAGGACGCGCTATCTGACCTCTTCAAAAGCAGGCTGTGTGCCTCAGAGTCTATGCTTGATCGTCTTGTGTGGGTCACCGGGGGTGAAGATGAAGCTGAAGAAGGAGGAGGTTGGGGTGGTCGTCTCTCCTCCACCAGCTCCTTCTTTTGGATGTTCTCCTGCCGGGCGGCATGGGACAGGGCCTGAGATGTCCAGGGTGACTCGCAGCACTTTGCCAAGATGGCCAGGAAGTGCTCTATGCGGGCGGAGGTGTGGGGGAAGTGGAGCCAGAAGAAGCCGCTGGCTACCAGTACTAGAGACTGCAGCAAGGCCATGTAGGGGAAGAAGCGGGAGCACAAAGGCAAAGCCTCATGGTAGCACACCTAGACAGACGGATAGACAGATACACACTTAAACCTGCAATAGTTGATTGTTTGGCCACTTGGACACAACATTGACATAACCAAACAGTTGCTTATTGACATCATCCAGCAGGTGTGCAGCAACATTAGCATTCATTTGGAGTCATGTTTCTGACCACCTGATGGATTTGAGTCCAATATTCACTCCTTTAGCTCTGTTTTCGGTCTCTACCAACTCCAGAAGGAAATATCTGGCTCTTTAGCGGCTAAATGCTCCATTAGCCAGCTGCTAACTTTATCTGTCTGCCGTTTAGTGCAGGGCTGGTAGCAGAAACAGGTTTTTAGATCTTTGTTTTTGCTGAAAACAGCGGCCTAAAATGAGACTGAACCAAAAGAGTAAAGTTGCAGGCCAGAAAACCAAACAACGAGATGAAAGTTGCTATAATTCTCTGTAGAGTTGAGGGCAACTGCAGAATCAGGTAATTCTCTGCAGGTTCATCACTACATACAAGCAGTCATGTGCTCCATGGTATATATAATATAAAAATATTGATCATAGCTACTTTAAGGGACTTTAAGGGTTCTGTTGCATCATTTTCATTGGCAACTCAGGCTAGTATTACAGTACCTGGCTAATGTAAACGTACTGCTGGTAGACCAGATGTGTGCGTCGACCCCGGGCTGTAGAATGAAGATTTGGGCTGATGTTGCGTGGAACATGGGTTGGGGGCTTTGAAGATGGAGTCAGTGTCACATCCCCGCTAGTTGAGGAACTGTGATCACTAGTATTTGCAGTGACAAGTGGATCCAAGGGAATGCATACCACTCGGTCCCTGGACAGCTGCTCAGTACAAGCCAGGACAGATGTCATCAGCATCAGGACCACCAGGTAGTCCATGAAGACCTCCCACCAGGGCTTCAGCAGTTTAGATCTGCTCTGATGCTGGTTCAGAGGGGCTAGCTCTGACAGGGAAAACATGGCGACCTCTGGGTCCTCCAAGGATGACTGTAAAAATAATGAAATGGTGAAGAAAGGTCTGGGCTGCGCACACAAACTGATGTAGCGATGTACAAAGTGATGTACCACAATCTGTGTCACATCAATCTGAATGTCGGATTCTGTGACATTAGTGGGTCAACAATGGAAAAAATACTGATGCACTGACCAAATATTAGCAGGTATAGTGTTAGGACTCTACAGGCAGATCTAGACACTACTGGACACCAGTTTCTGCAATAGCAAATATGACATTTTATGACCCAATTGAAATATTATGGAGTCACCACATGTGAAAGACTATGGAGTCCGTTTTGGTAACAGCAATTGAACTACAGTATGTGACCACAGCCTGATCAGGTCACAGAATAAAAGGTATCCAGCGAAGATCCTGCCCCAAAAACATGTTTTCTAAATCAGCTTCTTACTATGAACATTGTGGTCCTACATGAACACCATTTTCTGCCAGAGTTGGAGGAGTTTGGTTTACATCACATGAGAGATTTCTGTATTTGTGTTTCTGTCCTTGCTGTTTGAAAAGGTGATGTCATGATTTTTCCTGCACCAATCAGGATTTAGTGAACTAATTAAAATAGTACAAACAACATTTGACAAAGTAGGCAACATTTCTAAGGTCTACTTCTTGGCAAAAATACAAATCAGAACTGAACAATTCATGTTATTTTTACATCCCAGGATTAACTTTCACCTACCTGTGTAAATAACTGCTTTTCTCTCCCTCTTCTGATCAGCTCACACAAACTTAATTCCGGCGCTGTCTGGTTCTGCCGTGAAAAACTCCTGAAACTTACAGCAAACTCCTCCTCAGCTGGCCGACACGCAGCTTTTCAACGGTTGCCATGGCAGCGGAGGATGTGTGGCTGAAAAATCTAATTCAGCGCTGGAAGCCCGTTCAAGACCCACCAGGGGCATGCCTGCCCCCTTTAACTCCTTCAGAACTGACTCTGAGGAAAACATCAGAGGAATATTAGACAAAAACCACGGTTACAAGAAAAAAAAAGTATGATCAGAACATATCAAAGTAAAAATACTTTGTATGCAGAATGGCCCTTTCAGAGTTTCAGTATTGCAGCTGGTTGAAGTGGAGCTAACTTTACCTTCTTTTTATACTTTTGGGTAGTTATATATACATATATTTAATACATATTTTTCACTTATGTATAAGTTTTGTATGTAAAATCCTAATATGGTTTAAGGTAAATAGCAACAGTACAGTGGTCAGATAGATGAGGTGGAGTAAAAAGTACATTACTGCCATCTGAAATGTTGTGACGTAGAAGTATGAAGTAGTATAAAATAAAAATACTTAAGTAAAGTACAATACCTTAAAGTTGTACAGTACTTGAGTAAATGCACTTTCCATAATGTGCTAGCTGAAAGTGTCTAAGATTTTGTCAATTTAAGTTAAAGATAAACTTCCATCAGTAACTTAAATAAAATACTTTTCTAACCTTGTATCCAGCATTATCCAGCAGGGGCTGCTGAAGTTCCTGCGAGTTACACAGCAGCGTTTGACTCCACAGTTCTAATCCAGTTGATGTTGCTCTCAATGTCACGCTACTCTTACCTCTTTATGGGTAGATGTGTGCTTCTGTAGAGAAACCAGCTTGGTTTCCTAAGAGGTTTATGGCTACAGAAGTCTGATGACTCAGGAAAGTTATTCAATTGACCAAGTCCTCGCATGTGTGTGTGTGTGTGTGTGTGTGTGCATGTGCAAGTGCACAGGAGGGTCATATGTAACAATGTGTGTGTGTTTTCTTTTGTATTTGGGCCAAGAAGAATCTGGAGCAAAGACTCAAACTGACAATGAACCACAATGTGATCTACTCTACACAGCTGTATTTTGTCTGCACACACCAGTCTGCACTGTACGTACAAGTGTGAAAATGTGTGTGTGTGTGAGAGAGTTGGAGTATGTGGAGTATGGGGTTTTAGAGCAAAGAAAGAAATGTGATGTGGTAGTTGCAGCAGTGGTGGCAAATGTGTGTGAGTGAGATTGGCATTTAGTGTTGCCACAGAGAAAAATCTCAAGATGAAGTGTGAAGGTGTAACTGTGAGGGACACTGGCAATTCCTTAGATAACATATTATCACCATTTACTGCTACATAAGTCCACTATATACTGTACCAGGATTACTGTGTTTTTGAGCAACAGAGGACACCTGCTGTAACTAAATGCAATCTTCAGTATCTGATAAACAGCATAAAGAATCACACCTATGTCTCTGAATCTGCAAGGGTGTGTGTGTGTGTGTGTGCGTGCATGTTCACCATCTTAGTTTAGAGTGTCAGCATGCTAACATGTGCTGACAAGCACTAAACACAAAGTACAGCTGAGGCTGATGGGAATGTCAATATTACAATTCATCCCGAGGGGAACGCGAATGTCTGAACCAAATTTCATGGCAATCCTAGAATCATAGTTGTCAAGTCCTCTCATACAAAACCTCATGGTGGCACCAGAGGAAAGGTCAATGGATCACCAAAGTCATTAATTGTCATCATCTGGGGACCATGAACATCTATACAAAACATTGCCATCTATAAGCGCATTGCGAAAAACTCAGGATGGGAAAAATTTGGCAGATTTTCACAGTTTTGATGTGCAGCCAGGTGGCACGGTGGTGCAGTGGTTAGCACTGTCGCCTCACAGCAAGAGGGTTCTTGGTTCAACCTCACCGGTCGGCCTTTCTGTGTAGAGTTTGCATGTTGTCCTTGTGGGTTCTCTCCAGGCACTCCGCCTTCTTCCCACCATCCACAGACATGCAGGTTAATTCAGGGTTGCCAACTTTGGGTACCTCGCTGGAGTGAGATTTTGATGCCATGGGCTTAATCATACGCACTTTATCACGTGCACATATTTGGACTCAATTCACCATCAGGGTTTAAAAAGTATGCACCTTACACATGTGGCGGGAGCGGGACCTTATATTGTAAGATTTAAGGATATTGCCTGACTAAGCCACTTCCACCCTGGGAAATACTCTCAATTTCACAATATTAGATAAACACTAAAGGGCACACAGGTTC
>LKNJ01002174.1:0-29862 GCA_002120245.1 Maccullochella peelii | reverse complement strand
ACAGACAAATCTACACATGACCACACATACTCACTTAGCCAAATATATACATGAATACTCTTTCACTTACTCAGCCAAATATAAACACTCATTCACTCACTGACTTGCTTGATCGCCTTCTGGGCTCCGCGCAGGGTTTTCTGTCAGAACAGCTGTCCAATCAACACGGCGATAAGCATCGCGCACATATCGCGGACCTAACAGAGTAAGAGCCCATACTCATAGATTGGGGGTTACTGTACGTAACCAACGGTACGTCCGTTCGCCTGTTAATCTCTGTTGCTGTGTTTTGGCGTGAGAATTGTTTCAGCAGCGTGAGACAGAACGTGAAAGCGTGTGTCACACGCCAGAAGCGTGAGAGTTGGCAACCCTGGGTAATTGATTCTAAATTGCCCATAGGTGTGACTGTGATTGTGAATGTTTGTCTGTCTCTATGTGCCAGCCCTCTGATGTGTAGGCTACACATCAAAACAGTGCTGTTTCAGCACATATATGAAGGTGACCAATACACACAACATTTATCAAATCTGACATCAACAACTACAATGACACCTTGGTTGTTGCCAAGAAGATATTTTATTTCTGTGAGCTCAACTCCAACTCCAAGCCTCCTTTAATTGCTGCTGTCTTAAACCTGCATTAATTCATCTTTTGGTCTTACTTGGCACCCAGACATGAGAGTGGTATCTAATCATCTAAATCTCTGTGAACAACTGTATTTCCAAAAAGGTCCAACTATTCCTTTAAACGAAATGTGTCTTTACATCCTTTCGGGGGCAACTATAACACTGGCAAACAAAATAATATTTTACTAAAAGTCATCACAGAGAGCTTGATATATTTCATCTCTTTGCTCTGTCAAGAGTGCCTAGTGTTTTTTTTTTATCTCTTAGTTCTGCTGCAAAAAGGCTTGCGGCTTCACACCTCTTCATTTGCAATATGCGTACACACACACACACAGATGCACTGACACAGCCATGCCCATGGGCAGGGATGTTTTGGGTGGGGTTGTGTTATGTGACAGGATTCACACGTCCATGCTGTGAAAAAACATCACAAGCATGCCATGTACCTCACCACATAAAATGGCTAATCTTTAAATGTCAGCAACAGTTTAGACATTACACACATGATGACCCTAACCCTGATGCCTAACTGCTTTATGCTTAACACTCTATAACATTTAGTAGGCCTAGAAATGCTGACTGAAACCCTGAAATGATAAAACAATATACTATGGTATAGTACATATTAAACAAATGACATATAACGTGTTAATTAGTGAGCTTTAGAGGTGCTGGTTGGTGGATTTTGTTACGTTTGGACAGAGCAGAGCTAGCTGTTCCCCCTGTTTCCAGTCTTTATGCTAAGCCAAGCTAACCTTCTGCTAGCTGTAGCTTCATATTTACCATAGACTTGAGAGTGATATCGATCTTCACATCAAATGTTTGGCAAAAAAGCAAATAAGCCCATTTCCCCAAATGTCTTAACTATTGCTTTAATTATGGTTCTTCAGGTGCCAATTAACGCACTGCACAAGCCATGAGGCAAGCTTTTATTATTGTGGAAATGTATCACTTGACAATACTTTTATCCTCCGGCGTGACGGTGTTGAGGTAAACAGCAGAATTAGTTGTTCACTTCACAAAGCAATGTATCTTGAATGTGTACTTGCATTGGCCAACGCATTGTGTTTCTGGATGAAGTTGCATTTTTTCCCACCGTAGCCAACTGTGTCAGGACCCCCACTGCGACGACAGTGTTCTCATTGAAGTGAATGAGGGGGCAGCATTTTTAGCCATGTTAGCTCTAGCATGGCCCTAGGGATGGCATCTGTCTCTTGGTTGGCTGGTCCACTTTGACCCAGACTGAAATATCTCAACTGCTGGATAGATTTCCATGATTTTTTTTAACACTCATGTCAAATGATAATGACTTTGGTGATCCCCTGACTTTTCCGCTAGCGCCACGATGACTCTGATCTTTTTGCTTTTTGATGAATGTCTCAACAGCTATTGGATGGATCGCCATACAATTTGGTACAGACATTCATGTCCCCCTCAGGATGAATTGTAATATGGTAACCTTTCATGTAGCGCCAGCATCACGTCAAATTTTAATTGGTCCAATGCTTCGGTTTATGACCAAATACCTGCCATTCCCATCAGCCTCAGCTGTACTTTGTATATAATGCTGATTAGAAAATGTTTCCATGCTAATATGCTAAACTAACTATGGTGAACATGGCAAACACACTGTATACCTGCTGAACATCAGCATGTTAGCACTGTCATTATGATCATGTTAGCATGCGAACTAATAATTTTCTGTTACAGTGCTATTGTTGTTCTTAATGAGGGCAACTGTCTCGAATATGACAAATACAGTATATATAATATATAACCATGTATTTATTTACTATTTAGGCTTGTGGTTATATGGTATATTTAGGCTCTCTCTATATATACCACCACCAATTTTGCAGAGGCAGTGGCAGTCTTGGGTACCATGTCATTTTGGAGTTTTCACACCCCCTTACCTTTCTATAACCTTGCATTATCAGAGTGATACACATCTTGGCTGCATGTGTGGGAGTGGGGATGCCCACCTGTTGTCATCATCATCATTATCATCATCAATATCACCACCATCACTGTCATTCACCTTATATTTTTCATAAACACCAGTGGGAGAGCACTTCATCTGACTAGAAAAAAAAGCTTTTCTTCAGTAACTCCTGAATCTGCGATGTTTTCAATCTGACAGCAATTGATTGAAAAGAGTAGGCGGATGTGATAAGCCGTAACATAGAAAGAAAAATACCTCAGCAAAATACTTGTTTCCTGTTCAGTGGGAGGCACAGACTGAGGTGATGGTGTCATAGTCCCTGTGATATAGTGTGATATTGAGAGTCGGTACAGTCCACAGTTCCCATGGCTATAGTAAATATAGATTTGTTGTTTATACGTCATGTACTGCAAAAAAAAAATGTTTTCTGTCCCTACTGCTTCTCTTTCATATTATATATCATTTACTTCTGTGAAGTCTAACTGCCAGTAAATGCTTACTCAATTACACATTCAGCACATTACCAACATCAAAAAATCTCACTAAGCTCGCAGACTTTCTTTTGATTTCCTTTCCCTCACCTAATGAGGAAAAGAAAGTCCTGCACTGTCCGTAACCTTCTCTCTTTTGCCAACCAAAGTGAGAGAAAGTTGAAAAGTTCTCAGGAAATGAGTGTAAAAACGGGTGGGTGGGGGCAAACTGGTGACAGAAAGACAGAGAAGCTGTTGGCCGTGAGAAAGTGGCACAGCAGTGCATTTGTCAAGTCCCCTGACTGAAACCACAGCCGCTACACAGATATACACCAAAGAGCTGAGACTGCGGCCTGACCCTGAGGCTGCCTGATGTGATGTTTCTCTTTCTGTGATCATTGATGGCAATTCACTTGATGTTGTTAATGTACTACAAAACACCTACACTGCTGTCATGAGTGGCATATTGAGTTAAGTACATGAATGGGTAAACAAATGCATATACAAATATCAGTCACCTAGATGTGCTTTGTTGCATCCTTGGCATCAACAAGATATCTAATTTGAATTGATTTGATAAAAAGCACTTCAATTTAGATTGATTAATTTAATATAAAAATATATAAAAAAATCTGTTAATTTATCAATGCAATCTTCACTGATGGCACATTTGCAGTGGCATACTGTATGTGCGCACGATGTTTGTTGCATGTATTACATCTAATGTTTGTTACTGTTAGGACTATTGGTTAACTATAAACCGGTCTGAATGTAACTATATAATACAACTATCTATCATGCAATAGACAATTATTATGCTTCTATGCTGTGATGGTATCTGTATACACGTGTGCATATGTTGCTATCAGCTGTTAAAACCACTTTGGTCAGTGTTGTGGTACTTGGCCCTGTGTGCCCTCCAGGTGGTCAGCAAAACTCATCCCAGCATACATATACACATCTTCACCTGTTGTGGTTTCATCTTTATGTAGAAATCTGTGATGTGTTGGATGAAGATGGACAAAAATCGTGCACAGCCTTTGTTACATTTTCTCTCTGAGCTGCAGTCACGTTTCAATTTTAAACCATGTTTTACTCTGCTGTTATGCCTTGCAATAACTTCTTGCGTCATTAATCAGCTCAACTTAAAGGGGCACTCCAATGATTCAGTATTTCACTTGATTTCGCCTGATGACATCGTCAAGATTATTTTCTCTTTAAAGATGTCTCTCCAGAGACAACTGCTTTCACACACTGAGTGGTACTACCCATGATGTATGAACTTATATAACGAGATGTAGCCTTTGCTGAACCTTTGCAGCCATGGTGGCCACAAGTCATAATCACAGGATGTTGCTAAATGCTAAAACATAGTAGCACAAGTAAAAGAAGAGTTATCAAGTCAGTCAATTGACAAGTAATTCTGTTATACATCAAGATCTATCTAAAGTTCAATAACATTTGCTAACTTTAGCCACAATGAGCTCCTGGTCGTACCAGACCAAGTCAGCCTGTAGCAGCAAAACCCCTGAGTGTATTGAATTGCACAAGGTTGCATTTAATGGCTAATTAATTAAACGTTTTTATTAAAACTTAGTTTAAAGAGTAAGAATGTTTTGTTTTTTCTTTCAAAAGTTACATAGTCCCTCTATAATGGGTAAAATCGGTGGAGTGCCTCTTTAAAAACATACAACATATAAGACACCAATTTACTGTCATCTTGTTTACTGATACAAAAGCAAACATTAATAAAATTCAATATGCTAGTATTTGTTTTAGAGGTGTTAGCATTGAAAAGAAACCTTTCCACCCACCCTGAAGTTAAAAGTGTTGGAAACAGTCGAGAAAAGACACGACGCTTGGCGGTAGGTTGCATGGCAGCTGCCAGCGTTCCTCTACACTTGCAGAACATTTTATGGGAGGATTTCTTAAATGTTCTAATTTAAAACAAAAACAGAAATATAGTAAATTATACGTAGCATTGATTAGTGTATAACACCTCAGGTAACTCATGTCACACATATACCACATTCCTCCCACATACTTACATACATAGTCAGATTTAAAAACTCATAACATGGTAAGCAAACATCAGAAACAAAGCAATAGGAAAATGAGCTTTTGACTACACTCGCACTCCTTTCTTCTCCTCCTCCTCCCTGAGTTTCAGGTTCCTAGAAAGGCAGCTTTCTACCACCATCAGGGGAACAAGAAGCCCCTGAACCCCCCAAAACAAATGAGGCAGAAACCCACCGAACCCACCAGCCCGTCTCAGCTACCTGCACTCCTCTCGTCTGCTCTCCCTGGCAGCCCCTGGGAGAAGGTTGCAAGCCCCTCACCACATCAACCACAGTGCTGTGACATGCCTCTCTTTATGCACATCAAGAAGAACTCAGCTCCATTTGATGCTGCTCACACCAGGAGTCATGTTGAGATGTTTGCAGAAATACAGCCACATTGAGAAATGCTATGGTTTCAGTTCATAAGCGGCCCTTGATGATTTGATTTCAATCTGAGGTCAGATTCAGATCAGACTTGACAACAGGAAGGCATTTGCGAATAAAGAAAACTGCTTTTTTTACTGATTGTTGAAGCAAGGGTGTTTTGGTATCGTCTTGTCAAGAAATGGCAGCTTTGTTATTCAGAAAGAATTGTAATAGGGATGTGTGTATTTGTTGATTGAGTGTTATTCTACTGCAGTCTAGCGTCTGTAATTGGGTAGATAAAATATTTATGTATAAATTCCCTCAAAGGATTTTATTCTTTGGTTTTTGATTTTTTAGTTTTACTTCCATTCGAATAGTGTAACTAGCTCGACTAATTTATTGAAACACTCGCAAACTCAAACAACGATGTGACCAGTTTCATATTAATCATGTTTTAATGTAGTATATTTTTTTATTTTCCTTTTTGGGGGGAAAGGTTTATAATATCTAACATACGATGTCATCTTATTCAATTCAAAGACTAAATGGTTTCATTACCTTGATTAAATATTGTAACTTTTGATTTTGGTCTGAGAAAAGCTTCATAATGAATTAATAAATTATCTTTTCATTTATCTATACATTTGTAACTGGTAAGGAACTTTGAAGATGGTACACCACACATTTGCAAAAGGTTTATAAATGATAAAGGTATTTGTAGTGGACATTTAACAAACAGATCATTTGTAAAGGTTTAAAAGCACACTGTGATGAGTGCTCTCCCCTCTGACTACAGTTATTTAAGTCAATCATTGATAGACTGTATTAGTATGGATCTGCAGCTCTACTGTTTATTTCTGATTGTTCACAGCATCTCCGTTAAAGGTAGTAAGTAAGTATTTAAAAATGCCAGCACAGTAAGATGACGCAGAATTGTTTAATCAGGTAGGTGCTGGCTGGTGTAGTGTGTGTAATGTGTTCATGGGGCAAGTGCTTCAAATGTTGTTAGGAAGAAGAAGGAGGAACTTTGCAAGTTGTATTGACAAGCCACACGCAGCGTGATGACTCAGTATGATTTTTTTTTTTTTACAAAACTTTTTTCTTCTGCCATGAGTGTTTTACACGTTGTTTTTAAATGATCAGTGTACCTAATGGTTTTTGTGTATGCAATTACAGATTTTTAAGCACATAATAATTAATTATGGATTCATAATTTTCAAGTAATACAAAAATATATTTTTATTTGCAAAGAAATGGCTTTTAAACTATATAACAGATCAAAACCTACTAATAACTTTTTAATCAGTCATTTAAAAATGTCTACAAATGATTTGATTCTGGTTATCATTAACTAAGAGCTTATAAATTACTTATAAATGATTATTATTGTAAAGTGTTACCCTGAAATCTACCTCCAGAACTGCCTTGCTTACAAGCTGTCATTTAAAATAAAATATATATTTAATAATAAATTATTTTCAATGTCTTCCTGACAAAAATGTTAGACAGACTATAGTTCACAGCTTTAGATTTAGTTGGTGAAAAAAGAAAAAATCTCCCCCTACACACAGATGGGAATGTGTGGGATGGCTGAGCACATACACACACACACACACACACACACACACACACACACACACACAGACAATTTAACAAAGAGTGTATGTGTAATTGGCAGCTCAATAGTAAAGGTCCACATGTTCACATGAGAACAATGAGATATTCAAACTTTCCAAAGGATGCTCACTGTATTTATGAGTCCACCCACATGAACACTCATTGTAGTGGTAAATCCAGCATTGACACGGGCATATTGGTCCCACAGTAAATGAGGTTTCATCTTGACTTTGGTATCACGACACCTCATTCACAGTGGGTCTCACACCTAAATGTTTGAAGAAGACAGAGATGTTGTCATATTTTTACAGATTTTGCTTATTAAAATAAGGGTAGCAACAGAGGTAAAAACCTCAAAACTGATTAAAATGAGGAGAATATTTTGAAAGTCATTAGTGTTGAAAAGTTTTTAATAACTTTGTAATTTTAATGAATTTTTTGGGCATTTTCCCCTTCTATGCCTCCAGTCCCACAATCCTCAGCAGCTGTTCAAAATCAAATCTCTTTGTGTCATGTCATCAGTCGATGGGTGTGAGAAAGAGAAAAGAGGACGTTGCCAGCAGCAAAGACACAAGAAACACTCTCAACATTCAGCTACACCATACAGAGGTAAGATCAACATTTCAACTAGAATCTCACTACTTATAGTATCAAGGTTATATTCAACTTATACATTTTTTGACATTTTCTTATGTACCTAGAACATGGCAAATTCAATCTACTAGCACACTACAACTTCTTCTGTGCAACTTGGATATTATTTTATGATCAGAAGGTTACTAAATAAATCATCTTTATTACAGAAACTCATACAAAATCTCCATGAAGGTTTGCTGGCAAAAATCTGAAACAAGTTTGGGAAAATTAGCTTGCTAGTCTGCAGCGCAGTTCCCTTGAGTTTTCTCTTTTAGCTTTTCTTTCAGGCTTTCCTCTGTCTTGGTCACCTTATGATCTGATATCATGTTAAAATCAACTAATACCAAAGCAGTTTTAAGAAATGATTTGCCAAATATCTCATGATAAATTAATAAATGCAGCACTTTGAAAACACACTGTATTGATTACTTTCATTTTGGTAATGTGGAAATACACTTCCCATTTAAAATCATTCTGCTGTTGTTCTAAATGTCTAAATATGGTATATGCAGTTCAAAGGGAAGAATAAAATTGTACAACAGTGTCAGTTTAGAAGTTGTCTGACAACACCACAGCAGGGTTTTCCCTCACTGAAAGCCCTGAAACTGTTTCGCAGGTGGCGGGCTGTATTTGTTAAGGAAACCTCAAGCTTTGGCATTGTAACTGAACACGTACCAACAGGTGTGCGACATCTGAGTGTGCGAGGCTCTAAAAGTGACATGAAAGGGCTGACTTTTCAGACTCCTGCAGGTTTATTCTGCAGGATTTTTACCTTGTCTCCCGTCAGCTCCCTCAGTCACCGCTCTGCCATGCCGCGGTCGTTCCTCGTCAAGAGCAAAAGGACTCATCTCCTTGGCTCATCCTTTAGACGTCACTCCCATCCCCAAACAGACGCCAGACAGCCTGTGCAGCATGCGATGGGACAGCACAGGAGGTATTCTGAAGATGCTGTGCAGCCTTTGTCCCCCATGTTAGGGGTTCTGGCTGAAGCCTGCTCACCGTGGGAGGGGTTGGCAGTCCGGTCTCACAGTGCCCCCACAGATGATCCTTGGCCTTCAGGTACCCAACGCTTTCTCTAGCAGTGAACTTTTGTATTTCTAGTGACTGTGAAGCTGTTATAATACTACAGTAAGGATACAACATGTGTTCTTTGGATGGCATGTGAAAGTGTTGTCTCACTGATTCAATTTTCTAAGTATAAAGGAGAGGAGAAGATGACAAGAGGAGGCCTTGAGTTATTGGAGACATTTTTGTAAAAGAATATGCAACTCAATATTCAGGATTCATTTTTGTACAGTCGAGGCCACAAAATGCTAAGCAAAGACCCTAAAAAAAGCTAGTGATTCTCATTCTCAACCATTCTCTGCAAACTAAAGACATTCCCATCATCATCATCCTTTCATATTCTAACAAAAGCCCCTGTGGGGAGCAGAGACGCTCCTCTGCCGATCTCGCCGTGGTTGACGGAGGGACACCAGGCATCTGAAAGAGAGAGAGAACTGGAGAAACTGGTCTTCATGTTACTCAACCACACAGCACACACTGACCTCAAATCCCCTGTCAACGAGTGTCTCCTCTGTGAGAAGGTAGGAGGCCCCTGGGTTGGCAGAATTAACACATCGTCCTCGCTATCTCTGTCTTTATCAGCTGTGATAATGAAAGAGAGAACGAAGTAACTGGCATGACACAGTGGAGTGGTTCGAAGTGCAGTCTGCGCTGGTCTGCACTACTTTAATTCTAATCTGCACAGACTGAAAACCATGGAGCGAAAATCAGCGTATATCATTTATGCGCTATTTCCGCTCCATAGAACAGCCCATTGTTTCAAAAATCTACAAAAACAGAGCAAAAAAAAAAAAATTCTAAATACATCTCATAATATCTAACTGTGGATAGAAAAAGATGTGATCATTATTAGTAAATACAAGTAATTGCATATATTTGTAAACCTAATTTACAAAAGTTGAGAGATATGTGTTTGAGAATAGTAGGAACACTGAAGCATTTGTCAGGAATGTTTTGTTTAGACTGATACTGATATCAATATCCTATAACAATATATCAGCTTATTAGATTTTTTTGTTTTAACTGTTTTGATAAGGATCTCGTAAAACTGACTGTTAAAGGATTGTGACCACGATATGTTGAAATATAGTAATAGCAGTAGTAATAGTAACTATAATAGTAAATGTAAAAATAAATATAGTACATAATAAACTTGTCACTGCTCTCTTGTGGAAAACCTATGTAATGGTGTCACTATTTCTAAATTACCTCAAACATCTTTGCCATTTCTTGTTGCTTATTGACTGACACACACGCTGATACCAATATACAGATATATCTGCAATAAGCTAATAACGACCAATATATCAACCAGGCCAAGCTCTTCTGTTTAAGGTATAGTTTTGCATTTTGGGAAATGTGCTCATTCACTTTCCGGCAGAGAGTTACATGAGAAGATTGATAGCACTCTCGTGTCTGTGCGGTAAATACGTACGAAGGTACACCTAGCAGCCAGTTAGCTTAGCTTAGCATTAAGACTGGAAATGGAGCCTGGCTCTGGCCAGAGATACCAAAATCTGATCCCAGTCAAGAAATAGTGATTGGTGAGCTTCAGAGGTGCTGGTGGATGGATTTTGTTACCTTTGGACAACGCCAGGCTAACTGTTTCCTCCTGTTTTCAGTTTTTATGCTAAGCTAAGCTAACCGGCTGCTAGCTGTAGCTTCATATTTGATACTTGACAGTGGTATCAACCTTCTCATCATATTCCTTTTCACTATCTTGCCGTCTCCCTCAGTCTCTTTCAGAAGTGCTAATATCAGGAGGTGGCCTGCAGGCTCACGTTTGCAACATCCTCTCTGTCCCATTGATAAGATCTCCCACGGCCACAGTCATGCCCCACATGCCCTTCAGCTTCAGAGCGATTGGCAGCTGTGGCAGAGCTAAGGTACAGTACACATTGAGAATGTTTACATGAGCAATATTTTGTAGCATTTTCAGTACAAACACATGAGTCATTGTGAGCTCTGAAAGAAACATTGGTTTGACATGTGTTCTTATGTATCCAGGAGCGTAGCTTTGGCTGCAAGGTATGTGGAAAGGTGTTCAAGCGCTCGTCCACCCTGTCCACACACCTCCTCATCCACTCAGACACGCGGCCCTACCCCTGCCAGTACTGCGGCAAAAGGTTCCACCAGAAGTCAGACATGAAGAAACACACCTTCATACACACAGGTGAGTGAACACAGCAGTGGATAAGCGATTGCTTTTAGATGCTCAAACTCCCACTCTGAAACATTGTCTCCTGCCCAACTTTCTCTCTCTGGCCTTCCCTCAGGTGAGAAACCACACGTGTGCAAGGTGTGCGGTAAAGGATTCAGCCAAAGCTCCAACCTCATCACCCACTGCCGAAAGCACAGCAGCTACCGGCCGTTCAGCTGCTCCTGCTGTCAGCGCAGCTTCCAGCGCAGGGTTGACCTACAGCGCCACCAAGAGACGCAGTGTGGTTATGGAGACATGTACACTCAAAACTGAGTCCATGAAGCAATGAAAGTGGGTGAAATGGCATTTGTAAATACTTTTCAATCACTTATAATTGTAAAAGTATAAAATATGCATCAAGTGAAGATATCCATGTTTGAAATGGAGGGTTAATATCAATAAAACTTGATAGACTGCGTAAAGACGTTATTTCATCCCCTTGGTTTGTGTTTTTGAATCTTAAAAGCTGTTTGTGCTGTAGATTTGTGTGTTTAGCAGGAATCTAGAAAGCATCCTCACAGGCTCGTAAAACATGATGAGGCATCTTTCAGGAAACTCACTGCCAAAACTATATTTTCCAGAATGTGCCAGGCATCATGTTGTGTAACTAGTTTCCTCAGAAAGTTGTGCTAAAGTGATTGTAGTTTGTGTGCATGTGCATGATTCTTCCATCGTTGAATGAAGCAGGTAGCCTTAATACACTGTAGCTGGGCTCCTGACAGAGATTACTGATAATACACTCACAGGATGTTCTTCCACTACCGCAAGCACAGGATGTCTATTTTCAAATGACTTTCTAAAAATGAAAGATGGAAAAAATGAAAAACACACACGTGAATTTTCAGTCCCATTTCTACAGTACACTCGGTAGATGTTACATTGAAATACATTAAAATTTAAAGCTGCACTAATCAATATTTTCATATTAACAATGGATCGAAAGACTACATGTAATGTGAAAGGGGTTGCTCATAGCGACAAACTCACAGAGAATTAGCACACAACTCTTTTAGCATCTTTCAGCTAATTGTTTTGGTTTTATGGACCTGACTTTAATATTTTGGTTCACTCTCACTGCTCTCATTAGGTTTAGTTTGTTGCAAAACCGGACTTTTTATTTATTTATTTTTTTAGCAGAAAAGCTCCAAAAACCCCCTGAACACTACCTGCACAGCACCCGACCGACAAACACAGTTTAGCGTCTAGCTGGTGAACATACCGCAGCAATTAGCTGCTAAAGAGTATATTTCTCAGGAGTTAGCAGAGAACAAAACAGAGCTAAAAGGAGAATTAAACACTGATGTTACACTCATCAGGTGGACAGCAACAGGCCTCCAAATTAACCTTGCTCTGTTTCTGCTTGATGTGTCAATAGGCAGCTGTTTGCTAACACGTTAGCCGCATCAGCGTTATATGTCAGTGTTGTCTTCACAGCTCACTCCGCTGCCCCTAAGACGCCCCAAATCATTTATTACTGCTTTAAAGAAATACATTTATATATTTTACAGTACCGTATACTTATTCACAACAACAACATTAACTTCCTTTGTTTTATTTGGGTTGCATGTGATTTGAGAGTGAAACAGCAAGTCAGCGTGGCTCTTAGCTCATTTAATACATCTTATTTGCCACATAAACACAAAAGAATTAATATACAGATAAATGCAGTTTTGATATCCAGCTGATTCACAGTTACAACACAAATAGAGAAAATGACTCTGTAAAACACTGACTTTAAGCACAGTAAACTCTCAGTTCATCTTTGACCTAGTGTTCTGTGTCTAAAGGCGACAATGTGGTTTCTGTTTGAGTCACTCCAACCAAGTTTAGATCCTGCTGAATCTGGATAAAGGCCTCTTCATGTCACAATTCGCTGCCAGTTTTGAAATGAGTGGATGTAGAATGGTATGCAGCATCAAACACACAATGTTTCGTTTTGAATCCAACATCTTACTTTTCACAATGCTGCGATGAGTATGTGCTACTGTATTCACATGGTTTCAGTTTATGCTGCACAGCAATGAACTACTTGGGAGGAGAACTGCACAAACATGGCTCTGCACACACACACACACACGCAGCTGTGCTCGCTCACACACACACACACACACGCGCACACACGCGCGCGCAGCTGTGCTCGCTCACACACACACACACACACACACACACACACACACACACACACACACGTTGTTAGAACCTCTGTCCCAGTTCTCCTTTTCTCAGATTTGCAGGAGGAAATCCTGCGAAAGAGATAAAACAATAAAACTGTTCACACCTCTGGCATATCAGAGTTGAAATCAGCAGGTGCTCGCCTAATGCTGATATATTTTCTTTAACTGCCGGTGCTTCTAACCACTACAGTTTATTTTAAATACACCACTTTGGCATCAGGTTCACTCTGTGCAGCCCAGCTGGAGTAACCTGTACAGTTTTACTCTGTAAGCTTCTAAAAATGGGTTTAATTTGAACAAAGGAGATTGTGGCAGATATAACATTGATAGTAGCTTTACATGCATTTGTCTATGTAATATGCTGCAATGTATTGTTGGCATCATCACATGGATGGTACTTAGTGTCATTACACAAATCTAAACGTAGACGAACTCAGAACACAAAAGTACATAATAATATAAGATAATTGATATTTAGTTACCAAAAGTCAGTGTATGACCAATCTGCCACTGAACTGGCAGCATTTGAAATGAAATATTACAGCTGCCGAGAAAGGAGAAATACTGCATATACTACATACATTTACTTTAAGTAACAATATGATAAATTGAAATTGAAATCAAGTGTCAAAAAGACGTCTTTCAATCACCAGCTTCAACGTAAGGCAAATTAACAGAATTCAAATGGGGTCAACAGCTGGACAATGATTAGACACATCTGTTATGGAAACTGTGAATGTTCATATCTGTTTGTTCATATCCGAACATGGACAAACTGTATCTCTAAAACACAAACAGGTTAAACTAAAAGACAAAGTATAGCAGCAGAATTGCAGCCTTCAAAATGACCTCAGTATTGAATAACTGTGACTGTGAAAACAGAGCTTTACTAATCTGGTATTAAAGTCTGGGCTGCAATGAATCAAATGTAGCAATGGGAGATGGTATAATATGACCTGGTGTATATATAATATATAACTTAGAGCAAAAGAAAAAAGTATGTTCTGATTCTTTTTCCTTTGGGTTTCTGATAACTGCTCTACAACCAATAAATTCCCCCATACATACTGCTGTACAAATTCAAGAGTAGTTTCAAAACACCGGAACTAACACATGATGGTTCCTTGTTAAAAAAGTACTCCATCGATTTAGCATTGTACTCCTGCAACACTGAGAGTCACAATGGACAGTGTGTTTTTTGAAGAACTATCAAAATCTGTGCAGCAGAACCGGAGATATAATCTCTTTATTCCACACATTCTTCTTCCTTGTCAAAACCTGGCGCCTTCATTACCCACAATGCAACTCAACTGCAGACAGTTCTGTCAAAGATTTGGGCGTGTTATTCTAGCAGTGGCTAATGTAGGATCGAGCTTCTAGCCTGCAGCCGAGGAGCGGGCTACAGAGGTCTGGTGAGCTCACTTCTTTCCAACTCAACTTTTTTTTTCAAACTTCAGACCAAGCTGACGCTGTCTCAAGTGACATCACTCGAGGCAATTTATCAGACTTCACACAACTCCTTCTGGAGCCACAAAAGGCGTTATTCAACTTTTTTTTACATATGCAGTAGTACCCCCCCCCCAGACCAATAAACAGATGTGTAAATTTGGTGGCGTTCCTCTTTAAATGGCCGTCCTCGTCAGATCTTACCTCTACACCGAGCTGGAGGACTGATCAGACGGTAAAGGTGGATTCCAGATGTTGAGGACTCCATGAGTCTGGTCTGTTAAATGACCTTCTCCTCCCAGTGATGCTGGGCGTGCCCCTTAAAAAAATACATTTATATATTCCCTTTACAATGTCTCCACACAATCACAGATAGAAAATACCATCAGCTATAAAGATGTGTGTTGAATTACCATTACCAACCATTACCAATCAATGATCAACAGTAGCAAAACAGATATTAATGGATATGATAATTGTCCGGTAAGTTCTTATGTCAAAGGTGCTGTACATTCAGTCGCATGACTTTGGATTTTGGATGATAAAGTATTCGGCACTGTAACTTTTCAGTGACAGCAGGAAGCTGAACTCATTACCTGTATAATAATAGATGCACCACAGCCCCCCCATCAGACTGACACCCATCACAAAGGCAACAAAGATAATCCCCATCACTGGTCCTGTCTGCACCACAGAGCCTAGAGACATAGTGTTCATGAGGGAGGTTAGACAGTCTCACAGTAACATTGAAAAATGACCAGAGAAATGATACTCACTGCTGTGCTCTGGGTCTGGACTGGCCAGCGGGGAGAAACTCAGTCTCTTGGTTCTTTGGCCAGCAGGGGGCCTCGGCAGTTTGGGTGTCAGTGAACTAATGGGCTGTGTGACCACCATGGGCCTGGAGAGGTTTCTGATGTCACACTGAGATGAGAATACAGGAGAAGGCCTATATGTTAGTTATGCTGTTACCACCTTACAGTGCTATGATACCAGCAGGAGAACATGAGAGTGTCACAAAGCACAAATTGTGATTCAATACTAAGTGAACAGGATAAATAATAATCTACAATCCTACTTTCCAACTTTTTCATACTGCAGAACATACATTTCCTACCGATGATATAAACTAACACAGACTAACTAACTAACTAACTAACTAACAAAGGTCTGTGAATAGTGAACATTTTGCTGTTGCTCAAAGTTACATTAAAGCAATATTTTGAAATTTTTGGCAAAGGCACTTATTCGCTTTCTTGCTGAGAGTCTGATATTTAGATAAATATGAAGCTACAGCTAGCAGCTGGTTAGCTTAGCTTAGCTTAGCTTAAAGGCAGGAAACAGCTAGCCTGGCTCTACCCAAAGGTAACAAAATATGCCTGTCAACACTGCTGAAGTCACTGTGAGATTGCCAGGCAATTGCTAAGGCTCCAGGAAGTCACTGCTCCTGGTCTAGAAATAGTCTTGCACATAACCGCCCATAAAACCACAACATGCCACTTTTACATTTCAGTTTTTGTACAGATTAGACAAAACAGATACAATGTGTTTATTAGTGAGCTTTAGAGGTGCTGGCAGGTAGATTTTGTTACCTTAGGACAGAGCCAGGCTAGCTGTTTCCCCGTTTCTAGTCTTTATGCTAAGCTACGCTAACCGGCTGCTGGCTGTAGCCTTATTTCTAGCATTCACACATGAGAGTGGTCATTTTTCATCTAACTCTTGACAAGAGAGGTTTATTTCCCAAAATGTCAAACTGTTCCTTTAATGTTCCGTGTTACTGCATTTGACAGGATGCTTAGTTCTGCATTTGTTTTGTGCTATGAAATGTTGCCCTAGTGTGTTAATTGTTTCTGTACCTGATGTCTGGGTGATCTAGATACAAGTGGGGGGATACGTAGCCCACCCTGACAGTCACTCTTTACTGTTTCCTTAAGGGGTTCCCCTCTTGTCGAGTAGGAGACACACAGGCGAAGGCTGCAGTGGAGGAACTGTATAGAGTCATTATAAACTGGCCGCAGGATGAAACTAAATCTCAAGGGCTCTATCTCCTCCTCCGCACCCATACTTGTCCTACTCCTTTCCATCCTTTCTGCTGCTCCTCCCCTTCTCCTTTCAACTTTGTGTTGGAGTGAGACATCTCCATCTCTGTGATAAGTTCTGCCTTTTTCCAGTCCCTCTATGTGTTCATTTTCCTCGTCCAATTCACCGTCACCTTCGGCCTCTTCTTCCTCGTCATCCTTTGTCTTTGCACCAAGGATCAGCGAGGGGTCTGAGGAACAGCCGTCCCTTACGACAGTCCAGAAACTGGACTTCTTTGGGTCTGACAGAGGAGACACCACACATGACTTCACCTCCACGACATCTGTGAAGGGCCCTTTGGCTGAAATCTGCAGTACGACAGATAACAAAACAGTGATGAAGAAGACAAATTGTAGTTAAATGTTTGGACAAGATGTATGATATGAACAGGATCAAAGGGATCCATGAAGTTATTCAGTTTTTACTCTGTTTCAGTGGTAACTGAGTGAGTGCTGAGAGTATCTCCTACACAAGATGTTTAGATTTTAGAATAATAAAAAATCAACACCAATGAAGTTCTTGAATTTAAAGATATTGGTGTCGACAGTGTGTGTCAAAATGGCAAATAAGCACAGAAAGTATACCACACACACACAGACCTCAACATAGACACGGTGGTCTGCAGCGATGACACAGGGGCCGATCCGCCCCTGCTCGTAGCTCTCAGTGACAAAAAGCTTCAAAATAAGAACAGGTCCAGATCTGTGTCTGGGTGTCGGTAGGTGGTTCAGTCCTGGATCAGGCCCTGGACCCTCCGGTGCCCAGGGGACCAGCCCTGCTCGAGGAGTGACATCGTCACCATTGACGGAGCCGGGGAGGGTGGGGACTGCAGCCAAACAGCTGAACTGGGAGGAGAAGCAGGAGATTACAGGCTACAAATACTGAATGAATAATGGAGATTTATTGTACCAAAATGAAGGCAGACGCACACACATGTACAGACACATGCGTATACACAGATATCTCACGTGTATGCCGAGAGGACTTTTGGACTTTTTTTCTGTCTCACTGAGTGCCAGAATGGTCTGAGGCTTGTCTCTCCATAATAACACCTGGCCAGAGAGGAGGGAGGAGAGGGAAACACAATGGTGTACTGTATGGGATAATTCATTGCAACTATGGTATGCTTGTGAACGGCCAACAGACGATCACAGGTTAAAAATAACATTCTCTATTGCTATTATTGGTAATGCTCAGTTTAAGGTCCACTGCTGTTTTCTGTTTACATGCTTCCTCTTGGGGACATCATTCACAAATCATATTCATTTACATTTTTACGCTGATGACACCCAGCTGTTCGTACCACACCTAGAGCTAATAGCACTCTTGTCGCTCTCATTAACTGCCTTTACGAGATTAATTGCTGGATGACCAAACAATTTCCTGCAGCTAAACAACAATAAATCCAAGATCATATTATTCTGTATGTACTCGCCGCTCAGCTCATCCGTATGAATTACGCATTATTACAGTCCTGCTTTCTCCACTTAAAAAGAGGATCATAAATGTGATCTTTTCTATCCTCCGCTAACCTGGGAAAAGTTATCCATGCTTTTATTTCATCACGTTTTGACTACTGTAACTCCAGTTGCTCATGTTTAAGAGTTCTCCCTCTCTTGATGGTAGCTAGTGCAACATGTGGCAGTTATTAATGTCTGGCATAGAACATGATTATTACAGTCAACAAGAGAGAGGAAAGTTTTTTTGTTTTTTTTTACACATTATAGACCTTGACACATTTTTAATTCAGTGTTTCAACACATACACCTCCTGCCTCTGTTGTTTGTCTCTTTTCCACCTTTCTGAAATCACTCCGCATTATCCCTCCTTCCAATTTGCTTCTGTACAGCATCCCATTTTTAGGCTTCAACTCAGCGCTGCTTTGGTCATGATGACCTGGGTCACAAGTCTCACCGGGGACAACTTCCCCTTACCGCAATTTCAAGTGTCCCTTATGCGCTTTGTGTTTTTGTTTTTACCAGTATTTGATTAACTTTGACCTTATTTTGAATTCAGATGTTTTCCCATCTGTGCTCTAAAGCGTCACTCATTCTGTTTCTGCTGTTTGAATTTTTCTCTGCCTCTGTTTCTGCTGGTTTATGTAAATAATATAAACAATGATAACATTAAAATCTCCCAGAATTCTATCAAAGGTGAGCGGAGCTGGAGCCACAAATTCATATGGCGTACAATAAACAAATTGAAAATAATTCTGTAAAATATGGTTAACATAATAGACAACACATAATTAAAGATACAATCATTTTCTATATCTCTACTCCCTTTCCATCCAAATTTCTTATCTCACCATGTTTTTGTACTGCACCCCTCTGGGCTGTCCCAGGAGCAGACCCTCAGTCCCACAGGAAATGACTGGGAACACCAACAGGAAATGGCTCCCATTGGACTGAGCCTGGCACGTCGAGTCTCGTAGAGTCACGGCAGCCACTGAGATAGACAAGCTCTGAAGGAGAGATCTGATGTGAGACCACCTAACTTTCAAATTGAGTAACCTTTCTGTACAAGTGGAAAGATGCACACATATTTGGTTAAACAGTGTGTTAGCATGCTAACATTTGCTAGGTAACAGTAAACAACACAGTAACGTGTGTGCAGACATCTCACCATCTGGTAAAAAAATAAAGATAAATAAAAACAGTACTAAGAGTCTACAGCCATGCTAGCAGCTCTGTGAGGCTGTACTTAAGCACAGTGGTGCTTTCAGCTAAATGCTAACGTCAGCATGCTAACATGCCCACAGTGACAATGCTATGTTAAGCAGGTATAATGTTTACTATGTTCACCCTTTTAGTTTAGAGTGTCAGCATGCTAACATGTGCTGACAAGCACTAAACACAAAGTACAGCTGAGGCTGATGGGAATGTCATTAGTTTTGCAGGTATTTGGTCACAAACTAAAGTTTTGGACAACGTAAACGTTTGACCTGATGATTACACTAGCTGAAAAGTCTGAAGATCATCAAAATGATTACAATTCTTCCTGAGAGTCTGGACCAAATTGGTGGACCAACCGCCCAACAGACAGACATTGCCCTCCACAAACTCTGCCTGGGAAATGAGCCAGAAATTTGGCAGATGCAGCAGGCTACATATCAAAATAGTGCTGCTTCAGCACACATATAACATCAGATACACCAAAACGCTCCGTAGGGCTGAGGGGAACTGCAGAGTGGGGTGATAATTCTCTGTGGGTTCATCATTCTCATATTTCACGTAGGCATATCATCAATTGGTAATAAAAAATATTGATTAGACCAGCTTTAAATATGATGTTCACAAGATATTCCTAAAAAAAGGTTAGTATATTTAATGTTTGTTTAATTTGATATTGGCACTATGGTCTTTGTGAAACCACTGGATTGTATAAAATTGTGGAGGCTAGCTTCTTTCTTTAAGAATTGTTTACATCTAACGCTGCGTCTAATACTGAGGTATGAAGACCTGCAGGATGTGTTGGTCCACGGTCACGCTGAGGCGTCCGTCCTCACACTGCACTGCGAAACTCCCTTGTCCTCCTCCTGCTCTCCCTCCGCCATTCAGCCACTGCCTCAGCCTGCGCTCCTCAGCCCAGGGAGGCCTCATAACCAGAGGGTTCATCACTGCAACCACGTCTGTGGTACAGACAGAGAGGAGACACAGAGACAGCCATGTGGAGACATTAAAGACTCACACTTACACATCAGTACCCTTCATTCAACATATGGAAATATTCTGCGACACAGAAGACCAAGCAAATAATTCTCCTAAACGTAAAGGAAACCAAAAAATAACCAGGGTGGATTACAAAATAAAGCTGAAACGTTCAGGCCACTCACACAGTGATGGAAACAAGAGACACACAGGGGTCCTGACCTGTCCCGCCCCCAGCCAGCTGGATCACAAAGCGATTGGCCAGGTCAGCCTCAGTGTATGAGGTCACCTTGGTGTAGCCGCTCTCACTGGCCCACACAAGAAGGTCAGATATGGAGGACAGGTCAGAGTTAAGTGTACTGGACAGGGTCAGATCAGGCTCAGGTGGGAAGGGTGGGGATACACTGTTGGAGGACTACAGAGAGAGAGAGAGAGAGAGAGAGAGAGAGAGATAAAATAGATACATAGGCAAATGGTGAAAGTTGATCAATGGACAATCAAGTAAAAGACATAAAAGAAAAAAACGTGATATGCAACATGTGAAAAACATTAATATGACTTTGCCCGGTTGGTAATCCATCCTTTTATCTGTTTGTGGCTTAAACTCATGGTTTCTGCAGAGATGATGTAAAGGCGAGTTTGGTCTCATGCACTTCTCGTTTAAAGTTACTGCAGCTTTAAAATTCAAATTGAAAAGACCAAAACCTCCTGTCTGTGGCACCATTTGTTCCCCTACTGAAGATGGAGCTCTATGGCACGAATCAGGCTACATATGCAATATTTGTTAGTAGGATCAAATGATTGTTGGTTTTTTATGTTGGATTATGGGTTTTGTTGACAATAAGAAATATATAGAATAACAGCAGCCTTACCCATTTCAGTCAATTAGATGTATCTTTAAAAAAACGACTGCAGCAGTTGTTAGACATTTTAATCAGATTAAAAGAGAGATGGGGCTCTTACATGAACAGAGATACGACCCCGGACACCATGAGCAACAATGGCCCAGTTGACTGGCACCGAGCTGCTGAGAATCAGCACAACCCTCTGGGACTTTGAGTTGGCCACCGGGGACACAAGAGAGACGATCACCTCCACTTGGAGAGAGCTGAAGGAGACGGAGAGAGAGAGAAGAAGATTCAACTTTGCGTGGCTGTACAACAGCAATATATGCTCTTTCCAGGCTTTCCGAGGCTATATGCTCTCACCCACAGAGCCCTGAGCCCGCTGAATGGAGCTTGATCACGTGGATTTCAGGGCTGATCCCATCGGCTGGCACGTTGGCGCAGCCCAGCACTTCCTGTGGCTGCAGGTCAGAGGTCATGTAGTTGTGAGAGAGGAACATGGACTGCAGCTGGCACACAGCAGGCAGGGTTGGATCTGTAATATGGAGACAAAGCAAGAGGGTTTTTCGAAAGATCTTTCTCCACAATCAGTCTGACCTCAGCCCAGCGATAAGATGGTAAGACCTGAATTTTTACAGAGTACCAAACCAGTGCATGGATGTTTAGGTTAAAGCAAAAGTGTGAAAGTTTGTTTGCTTTCTTGTAGAGAGTTATATGAGAAGATTAATACCACTCTCATATCTGTCTATTATATATAAGCCAGCCAGCAGTCGGAATTAGCTTAGCTTAGCTTAGCATAAAGACTGGAAACGGGGAAACAGCTAGCCTTTCGTAATTTTTGCTACAAAATACCATGGATATCATGATGGCTGAATATGATTTATCATCACTAAGATATCTGGTTTCTTGGTGGCTCACCCTCTCCCAGTGGGACGTAGACTCGATTGCCGTGTGTTGTGTGTGTCAGAGAGGACAGGTTGCCGTGGTGTTTCAGAGCCCAGCGGTGTAGCGCACGTGGATGAAAAGGTAGCGAATGCACCGTTTGGACTTGGAAAAGAAGGGTGCGGGACTGTACGCTGGAGTTTGAGGATGCCTAGCAGATGAGGGCAAAGAAGAACATTTCAGGGGAAAGAAATTGATGTGCCGTAAAAACGGGCCTATGCATTACAGAAGATATAATTTACAGTAAATGTGCGCTCAGTCAAATGAGAATTGGTAGTGACGTTGAGGATGTTATATCACAGAGATGTGATACACTCTTCTGCACACTGTGACGCACCTGCACCAGCACTGGGAGGTTAGGGGGCAGTCTCTCAGCCTCAAGCCACCAGGTGACTGGGAGCTTGGAGCTGAGCAGCAGGTGGAGGACTCTGAGAGGTGAGGGGCTCAGAGACAAAGGCTTCAGCAACACCGTCACCTGCAGACAGAAGAGGAAAGAGGTGTGATGTGGTTTAGTTATGAAGCCAGTCCACTGTCATTATGGAGTTCTAACTTCATGCATGTTCAGTATGTATAACAGAAGAGAGATGGAGCCCTGAAACTGACAAAATGTAGAAAAAGGTTATCAGACAAGTCAAAGATATAACTGAATACATCAATACATAATATTGTTAGTTAAACAATTCATTAAAAATAAATATTTTTTATTTCTAACCTCCAGTCAGTTGGTAAAAAAGCAACTTTTAGCCGTCAAGCCAACGTTAACAAAGCTAGCTAGCTAACGCTGCTTTTTTGTTTGGTTTGTTTGACATTATGAGAAGGGAGACATTAAATCACACACATCTACAAAATGGCAATGATAACACAATAAAGTCAAAGACTTGTTTCTACTGTTATTGAGATAATATTATGGAGACAGAAGCACGGTGCCTGTGAACTTCTAGCATCAGCTAGTTCACTTTGTTAGCGTTAGCTTGCCACGATGACAAATAAAATAAAAGAGCAACTTATTGGTGGTTAAAGGAAAAGCACAAAACTTTATTATTTCTTTTGACATTGCACATAGTTATTTAACCAACACCTTTTACTACATTTTGTCAGTATTGGGGGTTCCATGCTCTTACACCTAGTTTGAGTTAGACATTTTAAAACCATCTCATCCTGTGATTTTTTGAAAACTTTGAGACTTTGAGGTGTTGATCTCTTTGGAAACTGAGAGCTCATTACCTTGTTCTCGGGGCTGTTTGTCACTCTCCCCACTGCAATTACATGAGTTTCTTTGTTACCGCGTTCTCGAGCAGCACAGCCCGGACCAACCTCAAACCTCTCCAGCAGACCCTGAACAGGGTGTAGCTCCCCCACTGGACCAGCCACGGAGCATCGCACCTCCACACTCTGAGCTGAGGGGGAACAGCAGATGCTTGACTATGAAGTGTGATAAAAAATGAAACTATAACTGCAGTGGGGTGTACACCAATAATCCTCTATGTCAAACAACAAATAACATGAGTTGTGAGCGAGATCAATGCTCTGCTTGTTCTACATGCATGCGCTGCCTCCTTTCACTGTATCGCGCTCCTCTTCTCTATGATGTCTGTGTGACACAAACTGTCTGATGTGGGCATACTGAGCATAAATCCCTGCCGGCGGGGGACTGGAAAATTTCCCAGAAGAAACAATTTTCACTTTCGTTCTGACACTTAAAATAAAGACTCTTTGTCTTGTAGCACAAATATCACATTTAATACTTTTAATGTCTTCACAACACAATAATCATGTCTGGTGGTCTAAAGGTAATGTTCTTACCTGCCGTTCTCTTCCAGAGCAGAAGGAGACAGAGAACAGTCCATCCGACCCCTGACAGTGAAGGCATCATGAACGTTTCACTACTAGACTGACTTAATGTGATGACCCCTCTTGCAACATCCTAGTGAACAGAAACAGGCAATAAGACATAAAGTATATACTATATTATGTAAGACATTAGCTCGTCTTCAGTGCTTTCTGAATCACATATGATGTGCTATGGCAGTAAAATCATCTAATTTCATGATGAGAGGTGCAACAATTAGTCTATTAATCCATTAGTTGATCAACAGGAAATTAAACGGCAACTATTTTGATAATCGATTAAGCGTTTCAGTAATTTTTCAAGCAAAAATGCTCCTGTTCTCATATGTGAGAATTTGATGCTTTGTCGTATATGTCTGCAAACTGAATAGATTTAGGTTTTGGACTGAGGGTCGAATACAACGAGTACTTTGAAAGCATCACCTTGAGCTGAAGGAAATTGTAGCTGCACTTTCACTATTTTCTGACATTTATAGGCAAAATGATTAATCAATTAACTGAGAAAATAGTCGGCAGATTAATTGATAATAAAAATAATTGCTAGTTACAGCCTTATTTGTCACGCCAACCAATCCTGGTTTATATGGAAGCCCCATTCCATATGATGTGAAAAGATGTGAAGTTAGTCATGATAAAAAGTTATTAAATAAAAGGTCCATAAAAAGTCAATATTTTGATCTACTTAGTAAAAATCATAAAGTAAGTCAACATTATGAGGTGAAAATTCAAAATCTTGAGAGTCAGAACTATCTACTAAAAATGGTGAGATCATGGGTTAAAATCATGAGATAAAAAGTAAAACTTTTGATTTACTATCTCATCATTTTGACCACGATCATTTTTATTTTTATCATGACTAACTTTACATCTTTTTTGTCTTTAACTGACAGAAATGGGCTTCCATACATTGGCAAGGGATGTGCATACACTGTCTGTTTTTGTTTTTACATCAAATTTTCATCAAATCAGTCTGAAGTCTGCTTGTCAAAAAATATCAACACACACAATATTGTAATTCTGAGAGAGATCTGCAAAGGCTTCACCTGCATCATGAGTAGATTATATATTATATTCAAACAGCAGGAAATTCATGGAATGTAGAACTGAATAATATAACATATATAATATATAAAACAAATCTCACAACTTATATAAACAAGGTGCATAAGGTAAGAAAATATAATTTCCCATTCTATGTTTCTACCTTAAAGTTTGTAATGTGCTGATTTTATTATTATAATAGTCAGTGGTGGAAAGTAACTAAGTTCATTTACTCAAGTACTTTAGTACAATTGTGAGGTACTTTACTTGAGTATTTCCATTTTCTGCTACTTTATACTTCTACTCTTTTACTTTTCAGATTCAGATTAATAATACAAAGTAATCAACTAATAACTGTATCATTATGGGTTAATAAGGGGGGGCGGGGTCACAGCAGTAAAGTAATTAAATAAATATTAGCCCCGCCTTTACCAGCTGCAACATTAAAGTGATGTACACATGAATGCATCAATAATCCAATATATAATATATATTATTCTGAAATGGACCATACTACATGATGAGTACTTTCACTTTTGGTAAGTCTGCTGCTAATACTTTTGTACTTTTACTTAAATACACTTTTGAATGCAGGACTTTTACTTGTAACAGAGTACTTCTACACAAGTAGAAGATCTGAGTACTTCTTCCACCACTGGTAATACATGTGTGTATTATTCCCAAAAGGATTTAAAAGACAGCTTGTATTAGTTCATATTTGTCGTGTCTAAAGTTCATTTCAGGAGTCCTAACACTCTTTTCCCATCAGCAAACATTTGCTGGACTAAACATGAGAAGAAAAGTTGGGCTCACCTGCGGCGCTGCGCGGAGGGACGGGCGGACTGCTGATCCAGCTGTTGCTCCGGGCTTCACTGTGAGGGCTGTGTTCACAACTCAACACACGCCCCCCTCATTTCCTAAACACACAACCGCGCAGTCACACACACCCTCCACATCTCGGAGCAGTAAAATGCTCAACTCTCAGCTGCGTGTCGCGTCGGGCATCTCCATCCAGCTGAGGTGAAATATTTCTCAGTGGAAATTCATTTTACACACCGAGTGGAGCCGAGGGGGGAAGCAGTTGTAAAGACACAAATAGAGGGGCAATGGGAGGGACTGTGGGATGGTGTGACAGAGTGGAGAGAGAGATGGCGAGGAGAGGAATAAAAGACTTGAAAAAACGTCTCCATACGTAGATGGCAACAGGAAGGAGGGCTGCAGGGAGAGGAGGAGGGAAGAAGAGGGGAGGTGGGAGGGATGGAGGAGGAGAAGGGTGGACCTCAGGAGTTTGACTGGCGGGTGAAAGGTTTGGGAGATGCAGGGAGGGGAGTCCACAGGGGCAACACACACACAGAGACACACATATTATGTCCTCTCTGACCCTCTGAGACATTAATGACATGAATCATATTTTCCATTTTTCTGCCTTTTGAGTTTAGATGCATTTAGTTCAACATTCAGCAGTAGATGTTCTCCTTTCCACCAACATGGTCTAACATTTCCAAAGAAAACAGCACTATAAAAAATAAATAAGGCCATTAAAAGCCAAAATGCACTGCAATACACTGCCATGCCAGATTCAGATTCACCTATAATGAACGTCATAGACTGGCAGTGCTTACGTGTTTCATTATATGAAAACCCAAATGAGTCCATTTTCATGTGTTTGGATGGGGGTACGTCTTCAAATCATGCAGTTGTAACGGGGTCATATGTACATTTTTGTCTCTTGTTGTAATAATTACACAAAATCTATCTGGTTTAAAAAGCTTCCTGCGAAGCTTTTTTTTGAAAGTGAAAAGGATCAGATCTGTGAAGCTGAAGTTAAAAATCTGTAAGTAAAATATACATATTTATTACAAATCTTGTTCTTCAATTAGCCTACAAATCTTGGTTTTCAATTACAAATCATGTAATACACATTTACAAATCTTGCTGAGACTATATTCACTCCATAGAGCACTGTGTAAATTACCAGACAATCGAAGTAGACACTTGACTACTCGTAAATACTGCAAGTGTGGGTATTGGGACGGACTCTACTCATTTTTTTAAACAAATATCCTGCAGGTATGGAATTTAAAAGATGCTGGCATTCACCAGGCAGGAAGGGTCTAAAGCTATCCAGTTGTATTATGGGAAATGTAGGATCCAGTATTTTTGAGTTTGACCCATACTAGGGACTAAAAGTCAGGATATCCTCTCCTGCAGCAATTTTTGCCTTTGTTTAAAAAAACCTGTCTCTTGTTGGTCCCCCAACTGTTTCAAAGTGCAATACTTAATCGCTGGAGTAGCCCTTTAATGTCCATTTGTTGCAAACGTTGTTTAATGTAATGTTTATGCAAGAGATACGAAGTGCAGTTATGATGGCTGTACAACATGCGCACACTGAATTGAACTGCTTCAATATTAAGCGTCCATAATCAGTTAGAATTTGCACATATTGACTGTCCAAAATTGCTGAAGGCTCTGCTCTCAGGAGGCCTTTTAGACAACATTCCTGATTCAGTGAAAAGATGTTTGACGGGGAGTTTGGGTCTGTGTTTTGTTCATCAGTGGAGTAGAGTCATTTGTGAGTTTTTGCTAATTGAACAATAAACATTCAGCAAAATACAGTTCTGTTCTCGCTGTGTTGTTTAGGGGCATTTCCACAAATGTCTACAAAAAAACTTTTCAAAAATGACCGCTCACACTAACTAGTGTTCAATTCAGCTTTTTTTAATTACTTGCTGAGACTTTTTTCACAGCGTGCGTGTATGTTTTGAGCTCTTTGTCTGCATGTCTACATTTGATGTCCAGTTTCATTCCCACGAATAATTCCAAGAATGTTTTTAATGCTGACATTTGCAGGACACCATTAATGATAACAGCTGAGACCCAGCCTGGCTCTGCTATCTGCCCATTATTACTCAGAGATGGAAAATGTTTTTACCAAAGTGCTGGCAAAGCTAGCTAGACATTGTGAGCATTCATATTACATTGTACAAAATGGTCCCTGTTGTGACTACAAGCATGTGCTTTCTAGGGTGCCATCCAGTGACCCGAAGATTTTAACCACAATACATTTGAAGTGTCTCAGACTTTGCAAACAATAGATAGGGGTGGGGGGCTGAATTTAGGCAGTATAAATAATAGGCCTATAAATGTATTACTTGTAAACTATTAAGCACTCCAAGAGCCCTCGTAGTTTGTTATCGTGGCTGTGATGGCGTACATTATGGCTCGTCTATCACCAGTGCAGTTCTGATGTTCGCATTGCGATGTGTTCATCTTAAAACCTAAAACCTTAAATATAGGATCGCTTTTTTGTGATAAGTTGCTCCTCTTGTGATGGTCTGGTCTTCGTTGAGTGGTAGAAAGTGTGTAAACACTCATATTGTCGGAAGNTTCAGGAGACAACTGTTGTTCCAAAGATGAAAACATTCACCACACTAAATATACATAATATACAGCATTCCAAATATGCTCTCCAGGGCAGATGAAGGTGGAACTGAACATTTGTTTGGACAGTGTCTTTTTTTCCTCAACGGTCTCCGTTCCTTCTGTAGAAATGTTAGAGGTGATCTCTCTCCTGAGTCTGTTAGAGCGTGTTTGTCTTTTCTTCCCCTCAGTGCAAAAGCCGAATGTGACCCTGCAGGTGGCAGGAACCCCATTCTGAGACAGTAAATGTTTCTCCGTATATACAGTATGTTACTGTGTATTTGTGGTTTACTATGACTTGCATGTTTCTATTCCTGCACAGTACTTATATAAAAAAAGATCCTATAAAAGAATTCAGTCCAATTTTAAACACTCTAGAGTGCTTTGAGACAAAAACATTTTTTAACCCGTTCTCAGTTTTATCCTAATCCTTTATTTGCAGCTTTTTAACTTTTATGTTTGTCTAACTGTTGACAGGGGTGGGGGTTTCATTTTGGATCGCTTTTTTCTCATAAGTTGCTCCTCTTGTGATGGTCTGGTCTTCGTTGAGTGGTAGAAAGTGTGCAAACGCTCATTTTGTCGGAAGTTAGAGCGCAGATGTAAAACTAAGAGGCAGATCCAACTAAATGAAAAGAAGCGGCACTGAGAACAAGCGGATGCGCGTTCACGCGAAGGGGAGCAGGGTTGTGCCGGGGAGCGGGACACGGCACAACACCGGCTGACGGTAACAAGCAGCCCGTGCTGCTCCTCAAAGGCCTGCCTTATGTCGAGGCAGCAGTAACCTCCACCTTCCTCCAACCATAGTTTGCAGGACTCTGAAGCTGGCCTTTGTACCGCACTGGGTCCCTGAAGGAATCATAAAGTCACTGGCTGTTCAAAATGTTAATGTCCGGTTCTGACTTTTCTTGTGTCATTGTCTGTCGATCGTCAGCAGCTATAGAACATTAGTTTTAGTTCAAAGACGAAATTTTGACTTTTCGTTACAGCGGACTTTGTCCTATGAGACTTGCAGCAAAATTGATGTGGGAATAAAAGAATAATGTTCCATTTCCGCGTTATGATTCTGTGGAGTTGCGGCGGAATCAGTTTTCGGATTTAAGATTTCCAAGAGTTGGCTAAAGTTCCTCTTTTCTCCTTACTAGTGTGTAGCAGCTACTCACTAGTGTGCGCAGACAGAACGTTTTTCCGCGATGAACCTTTCGGCGACATTTTAGAGACACAAACTGAAAAGTCAAATATGGACTAATGGACGAATCCGTACGTGTAGCGAGAGAGAGCGCAGTGCCAGCCCGTCCTCCTGAGGAGTGGGGTGTGTTCATTCGCTCAGCCACAGGTTCAGGAAATCCCACAGAAGCAGACTGCACAGACACTTGAAGCGTGCGGTCGATTCACTCGACATCAAGCGGCAGCTTTCACACACCACCTATCTGTAGCCTAC
>LKNJ01002173.1:26047-80127 GCA_002120245.1 Maccullochella peelii | reverse complement strand
TTCCCTGTATTTGCTTACTGCCACTGTTGTGGTTTACATGGAGTCACCTGCTGCTTCTTTTCACCTGCTAGCAAGGACTTTCAAGGAAGCACTCAAGAAAAAGAAGAGGTTCACACTCTTCCCCCACCATCCACACACTATTTGACATTCTTAGTCCCAAAAACATCATGGCAGAGCAGAAAACACATTGTGGTCTCACCTCTTGGTACTTGTTATCTTTGGGCCACAGACTGACCACTGGTCCTCTGTCCATCATCTTGACAATGTCNGACATGTTGATATACTTGTCCAGCTCTATGACCTTCTCCATCCACTGGATCTTTGTCATACCGTGGTCTGAAAATAGCACAATGTTCAACTGGTTCACCATGTTCTTCTCCTGCAAGAATATCACAAGCAACAGAAAAGGATGAAAAATAAACTACATGACAGGAAAAGCAGTTGTAGATGGAATTGTAATAACAATAGTAGTGATATTACTAACTTTGATTTTGCTGTTGAGTGTCTGCATGGCGAGATCCAGTTGTCGCACAGCTGTTCTGACCTGATGAGAGTCTGGACCAAAGTGATGGCCCTCCACATCTATTTTCTCATAATATATTGCTGCCATGTCTGCTTGACCTGACCTACACACACACACACACACACACACACGTTCATAAAATTCACCAACGCTCTTTTCTAAAGTCATCTTTTCAACTTTCTAGTTGTAATCTCTGCTGCCTCAAAACTTCCACAGCGTTTGCTCTGTTTAGCTCTTATTACAGACATGTCTGAGCTAACTGCAACTCCTCGACTCGCTCATAGACTCGCCTCTTCTGTCGAGCTGTAATGTTTAGCCCACAAACATCTAGGGCTTATGGGAAATGGTGTTTATTAAAAGGCAGTTAAAACAAATATTGAATAAACAACGACATTAGATCTACCATCTTTGTTAACATATTAAGCAAGCCACACGATATATTTACACGAAAGACTCCAAGGCTGGATTTGTACAAATGTCAATGGGATTTTGAATGGGAGCTGGGTTGAATGAGAACCCAACTACCTATAGGTTTAATAATTAACATGTGTGGCTATAAAAAGGCCTGTCTTAAGCTGCTTGGTATTTTTATTACTCAGATTTTCCCAGCTCAAAACTCAGTTTTTACCTTCATGGCAGTCAAGTATGAAGTTGACAGCCCTTTTCCATATAATGGTTAAAAGTAAGCCAATAGATGGCACATGACAGGTGCAGGTCATTGTGTTGTTACCTCAGGATGTTGAGAGCATTCGCTATCGAGTCTGTGAGGTTTTTCTCTGATGGGTTATAGACATATTCCTCACAGAATGATGGACGGACACCCAGAATCTCCACCTCGCAGCCTGAAACACACACACAAACACGTGAAATTAACATTGCCAATAGTAGCACACAGGNTTGATTATTTCTGATAGCCGAACTTGAGTGTCATAGCTCCACTTCAATTTACACACATGCGTATTAAGACCGAGGTATTTGGTACTAATGTGTAAGACT
The DNA here is from genome assembly GCA_002120245.1 of Maccullochella peelii. Lineage (NCBI taxonomy): Eukaryota > Metazoa > Chordata > Actinopteri > Centrarchiformes > Percichthyidae > Maccullochella > Maccullochella peelii. The sequence goes on along the minus strand of LKNJ01002173.1, from coordinate 78,608 downwards.
AATATCACTACAGTTATTTTGGTGCCCCTTTTTTGATAATATAACTTTTACGTGTTTCCCCTACACGGGTGACTGCTCTACCAGCAGCTGTTCCTATCAATTCCTTTCTGGGCCCTGCTCATGTACTGAGCCATGTGTGTAGTCATCTTAGCCGCTATGATGCCTGACAGGAACTTCCATGTTGTGCAGAGGCAGGTTATTGGCCGGTAGTTGGATGAGATTGCTCCTTTTTGGGGATCCTTCAGGATCAGGACTGTCTGGCCTTCAATTAACCACTCAAGGTGGGTCCCATCCATTAGCAGCTGGTTCATTTGTGCTGCCAGGCATTCATGGAGCTTCTTTAGTCAGTAGGTGTGGATCATGTCAGGGCCTGGGGCTGTCCAGCTCTTCATACTTGAGACTCTTGGACATCTGCCACTGTGATGGTTACTGGATCCTGTTCCAGGAGGTTGCTGTGGTCTGCTCTCAGATCCACTAGCCACTGGGCATTGGTGTTATGTGATGCCTCTTTCTCCCATATGTTTTTCCAGTATTGCGCAGTCTCCAGCCTTGGTGGGTCTGCTGTCATGTTATTACCCTGCCACTGAGAGTACACTTTGGATGGTTCGGTGGAGAACATTGTGTTTATTCTCCTAGCTTCTACTTCTCTGGTGTTCTTCTTCAGCCAGGTGGCCAGGGCTGTGAGTCTTTGTTTGGCAGTCTCCAAGGCCTCAGGTCTGGGCAGCTTGTTATATTTCTTAGGCAGCCCTTTCTTCATTAAACCTTTCTGTAGTTCTGATAGCTGGCTAACGTCCCTTCGTGTTGCCTGAATCTTGTCCTCCAGCCTCCTTCTCCATGGTGGATACTGCTCCTTATGGCTCATCTTGTAGCCAAGCATCTCAAAGATCACTGTTGCTGTGGTGTATATCAGCTTGTTGGTCTCAGTGATGGTCGCAGTAGGGATCGTCTGTAGTGCTGCATTCACATCTTTTAGTAGACTTTCAGAGGGTACTTCACTTAGTTTTGGTAATCGGCCACAGAGGTTCCAGGTGTCCAGCTTGGTTATGATCTTCAGTGTCAGGTCAGCTGCTCTTGTGTTAAGCCTCTCTGCATTGTTTAGGCTTGTTGTTATTGGGGCTTGGTGCCCAATCTCGGGTGGGGATGATGACGATATCTCCCTCCTGACCTGTTGTCCTGGCTCCCCCTTGCTGTAGCATTCGTGTTGTACCTCTTCAATCTCTAGCTGTGAACAGTTGCCGCTTGTGGATGTTGGAGCACTGAGCTACTAGTTGTTTCTTTGTTAGTCTAGATGTTGGGTTTCGAAGAATCCACAGGTCCCACATCCTCGGCATATAACCCCTGTCACTGGGCTTACTTGTGTAGTAGCATTCCAACAATTCCTTATTCTCTGTTCTTGTCTATGAATGTCTCACTCTTGTTCCAGTAGCCCACTTCTCATCAGGTTGCCCTGGTTCCCCAATACCTGACGTGGACCTGGTTGACCCGGGCGACTTCCGAGCCAGTGTGACTCTTGTATTTCGTACACATTAGGTATGAGGAGGCAGGTAGCGTTAAGGGTCTTGCCTAAGGGCCCACACTGGCGCTCTGACCGGGAATTGAACCCCTGATCACCTGTTCCAAAGATAGCTTTAAGTGTTTACATACAGTGCTACATGCTAACATGCTACCTCTGTCTCCACAACAAATGTTTCCACTTTTCTGGGCTTTGTAGGTCACTTCTCACAAATGTACCTGTAGAGATAAACAGTAAAACAGTGTGTGCTTATGATTTATGCATAAATACTAAGATAACATTATATGACATTAAATGGCAGTATTTACCTGAGCCAAGAATCAGGGAAACCTGTAGTCCTGGTTGCCAGTGTTGTGTGGTATTGAGTTTCTTGGTGTAGAAAGGGTTATTGTGGAGATATTCAAGGTAGAAGTGCAGCTAAACTCCGTTACAGTGATCCCTGGCTGCAAAAACAGTGGTGGAGCATTTTCAAAGTTGGTGGGCGGTGCCTGCTCAGTGCCTGCTCTGGCACGTGGGGGCTGACCAATTGGAGCAGACTGGGCTTTTAGGGAGGGGGGCCTTAAAGAGACAGGAGCTAAAACTGAGCGTTTCAGATGGAGGTTGAAAAGAGGTGCTGCAGGAATTGTCTATATGAGATAAATAATGTGTTTTTTGAACATTAAGGCATGTCAACCTATTCCAGTAGAACCCCCAAATCGAAGTATGTATCTGAAAATTTGCATAATATGTCCCCTTTAATATTTAGGTCCATCTCAAATTACAAGAACTCAGGTTTTTGTATCTTTGAGCAGACAGCAGTCTGTCCTTTTCCTTCACCTCTCACAGGTCATAATGATTAAGCTTAGGTTAAGATCAGGAGAGAAGGACACATTCAGGCCAACACATTTTGATCAGTCCAGTTTGTTTACATTTACATAGACTGTAAAGGAAACCAGTTATGAAGCAATGACTAGTGGTGTTCATCTGCGGCGTCAACATCAGGCTTCCGGGGCTTTAGTCAGGAATGTTTTTTGACTTGCCCCGAATCTTTCTGAGAGGACAAAAATCTATAATCATCACGAAATGTAAATAATTTAATTCCTGACCAGCCCCAACCGTTGCTGCTGCCTGTGTGTGATAGAGAGACTGAGGGAGTGGGTGGGGCTAGGTAACATCCTCTTGTATACAAGCTCAGTCAGTCCATTGCAGCCCTCTTTTGGCATGGACGCACGTTGTGCAATGCTGCTTCTGCTCAGTTGTTGGGCTCACACAGCAGCAGTAACAACACTACACCAAAAAGGTAAGGTATAAACAAAAGTCCCTATAGCCCCTAGATTAGAGAACCACTGGTTTATTGAGTAATGTAGCTAAGCAAACCCTAACTACATATCTGTGATATCTGCTGCTGGTGCATCCTGACTTTTTTGCCGAAGAACGCAGCTAAGCTAACGCTACTGGTACATGTCAAACAAGCAAATTAGCATAGGGTAACAGCGTTGCCGGGACACAAACATTACAGCAGTCAAATAAAATGTGCAAACAGAATTTAAAAAAATAAAGTAGCAGTTAAACAGAGGTTTGAGAATTCTCAGCTACCCTACGGATGTCCATTTTGTCCAGAGCAATTGTCTTAACATTACTATTAAAAAAAAAAAGCAAATTTCAAATAAATTGTAATGTTTGCCGTAGTCATAAAATGCATTAAAATGAAATGGGGCAATAGTGTTCCAGGCAGAACAGCAGGGACCACATCATTTTGAGCACAGAAAAATCTTCTCTTTCTCTTCTCCTTCCTTTCTCCAGGCACATAAGTTATTTTTTGTAAAATATAACTTAGAATTAAAGCTGCAAGCAGCGATGGACGGGCCCGAGCACCTCCCGCACATCGGGGCTAGCAGCATCCGCCATATCAAGAATAACTAAAAGCTAGAATCTCTGTTCGCTGCATTTTTGACCGATGGCAGAGGTCAGCTCCTACAGACACGCACACCACTAGGAGCACTATGTCAGACTATAAAACTTGTGATTTGCTGATGTCAATAGGTGGCGCTATTACTATCAGTGAATTGTGGCATATAGATGCCTTCAGGCCGGAATTGTCATGTAACGTGAAGTTTGGAGCAGATTGGACAATGTAAAGTCCATTTGAAAAGCACTTCCTGTTTGGCGGCGAAGCGCAGCCATTTAGCCACACCCATTTCCAGAACACATATCAGACAACTAAATTAGTCCGTTCTGACGTGTGTGGCAAGTTTCATGAGCATTGAAGCATCCCTGGCCCCTAAAAGAACTGCTTCCTGTTTCATGGCGAAGAATGCGTGTCACGGCAACGCCGTTTGATGAAAACTCACAATTGTNGTACATGCAAACAGGAAGCCTGCATATAGAATTTGTGAAAAAAATGTCCTGTAGGTACCTTCTCTTCTGCTGCACCTCCAATTCTGATTCAGACACGCACTGTGCATTGCAGGTGAAGAAGCTGCTGGTCTGAGTCCAGCCACTGACAACATGTTCAATGATGTGGCAGCGCTGCGGTTTCTGCGTAATTATGCATTGTCTGCATTCTGTATGATTGGTCACAAGGAGGATAGTATTGTCCACCATAATCAGTGTCATATCATTTCATAGTTTAACTGACCAACCACTGCTTTTGATCCTTGGCCTTCACATTTGTGTCTGTCATTCAAGAACTTCAGATTTGTCTGTCTGTTTGTTTACCCGGTAGGCAAACTGCAGGAGGTCCAGCAGGGGGCCTGTGATGTCCTTCAGATGGGCCAACACCAGTCTCTCAAAGGATTTCATGACAACAAATGTCACAGCAAAGCCCTTTAATGACACTTTGGCATATAGATGCCGTCAGACCGGTATTGTCAGGTAACGTGAAGTTTGGAGCAGATTGGACAATGTAAAGTCCACTTTGAAAGCACGTCCTGTTTGGCGGCGAAGCGCAGCCATTTAGCCACACCCATTTCCAGAACACATATCAGACAACCAAATTAGTCCGTTCTGACGTGTGTGGCAAGTTTCATGAGCATTCAAGCATCTCTGGCCCATAAAAGAACTGCTTCCTGTTTCATGGCGAAGAATGCGTGTCACGGCAACGCCGTTTAATGAAACTTTGGCACACACATGCCTTCAGTCCGGTATTGTCAGGTAACACGTGAAGTTTGGAGCAGATTGGACAATGTAAAGTCCATTTTGAAAGCACTTCCTGTTTGGCAGCGAAGCGCAGCCATTTAGCCACACCCATTTCCAAAACACGCATCAGACAACTAAATTACTCCGTTGTGACATGTGCGGCAAGTTTCTTGAGCGTTGAAGCATCCCTGGCCCCTAAAAGAACTGCTTCCTGTTTCATGGCGAAGAATACGTTGTAACGACAACGCCGTTTGATGAAAACTCACAATCTTCACCGTGAAGTATCAACAAGTGCTTATGGCACTGTTGACCAAATTTGAGGTGGATCTGGTTAACCTGCAAGGAATAATGTGTTAAAGTGTTGGGACGAGGAACTTCCTGTTGTCACCGGGTGGCGCTATGACTTTGATGAAATATTGACCCCTAGGTGTCTTCAGGCCGAGAATCTAATGACATGTGTGAAATCTGGACAAGATCAGATTATATGGAGCCGAGTTACAACAGTTTCTGTCTTTATGATGAGACATCGAAATTCGCCATGCTGCAGTGGCCATGCCCTTAAAGTGAAAACTCACAATACTCACTGTAAAGCATAATCAACTGCTTAAGGCTTAACTAGCCAAGATTGAGGTTGTTCCACTCAACCCACTACGAGCACTACATCAGACTGTAAAACGCGTCACTTCCTGTTGTCAACAGGTGGCGCTATGACGGAATATTGGCATATAGATGCCTTCAGTCCGCTATTGTCATGACATGTGAAGTTTGGAGCAGATTAGACAATGTAAAGTCCCTTTAATAAGCACTTCCTGTTTGGCGGCGACACACTGAAAATGGCGGTCACGTAGCAGCCACGCCGTTCGACAAAAACTCAAGCTTTTGATAACTTTTGATCACAAAGGGCTTGAGGTGGTTCTGGCCAAGTTTGAAGTTGATCCGATAAATTGTCTAGGAGGAGATAGATTTTTAAGAAACACAAAAAATGACAAAAATGGCCAGAAAATTCAAAATGGCTGACTTCCTGTTGGGTTCAGGGTATAGGTCCAATAGACTTTTTTGTAGGTCTAGAGATGATATATCTACCTGAGGTCGGTGCTCGGGCCCTAATAATAATAATAATCATAATAATAATAATAATTCCTTCAGTTTCAATAGGGTCCTCACACCGAGGTCGGTGCTCGGGCCCTAATAAGAAGAATAACAATAGGTCCTTGCACTTGTCAGTGCTCGGGCCCTAATAATAACAACAATAATAATAATAATAATAATAATAATAATTCGAATAACAACAGGTCCTTGCACTTGTCAGTGCTCGGGCCCTAATAATAATAATAATAATAATAATAATAATAATAATAATTCCTTCAATTTCAATAGGGTCCTCGCACCAAGGTCAGTGCTTGGGCCCTAATTAAAGCTGCAAGCAGCGTTGATGGGCCCTCGCACTCCTGTGCAAGTCAGGGCGTGCAGCATCCGCCGCAGAGCTCAGCTTCCTGTTGTCAATAGGTGGCGCTGTGACTATTACTGAATATTGGCATATAGATGCCTTCAGGCCAGTATTCTCATGAAGTATGGTAAGTTTGAAGAAGACTGGACAATGTAAAGTCCCTTTAAAAAGCACTTCCTGTTTGGCAGCGAAACGCCGAACGTTAGACCGTTAGGGTCCTCGCACCGAGGTCGGTGCTCGGGCCCTAATAATATGTCTGTATGCAGGACAATATGGAGGAAAGCTTCTGTGTTTAATGTCAAGGTGAGGGAGGGGGGCGGTTGGATGGGGGATTTCTCTGTTGAGAATGGATGGATGGAACTATTTTATTTTATTGTATTTTTTAATTGTTCTTATTTTCTTTTCTTTATTTCTGTGTGTTATTGATATGATGGCAAAATGTATAACTTGTTTCTCTTGAAAATCAATAACATTTTGCTTATAAAAAATAGATTACTTTAAATGTATCTTTTATTTATCACATAATATATGGTTTTATAAATTAAGTTATAAACTATTCAAATTGTGGACACTCCAAATAGTTTTTGTTGTGGCACTCTGTAGCCACCATATACAGTGGGGCAAAAAAGTATTTAGTCAGCCACCAAGTTCTTCCACTTAAAAAGATGAGGGAGGTCTCCAATTTTCATCATAGGTACAAAATCATGGTGGAAAATAAGTATTTGGTCAATAACAAAAGTTCATCTCAGTACTTTGTTATATACTCTTTGTTGGCAATGACAGGTCAAACGTTTTCTGTAAGTCTTCACAAGGTTTTCACACACTGTTGCTGGTATTTTGGCCCATTCCTCCATGCAGATCTCCTCTAGAGCAGTGATGTTTTGGGGCTGTCGCTGGGCAACACGGACTTTCAACTCCCTCCAAAGATTTTCTATGGGGTTGAGATCTGGAGACTGGCTAGGCCACTCCAGGACCTTGAAATGCTTCTTACGAAGCCACTCCTTCGTTGCCCGGGCGGTGTGTTTGGGATCATTGTCATGCTGAAAGACCCAGCCACGTCTCATCTTCAATGCCCTTGCTGATGGAAGGAGGTTTTCACTCAAAATCTCACGATACATGGCCCCATTCATTCTTTCCTTTACACGGATCAGTCGTCCTGGTCCCTTTGCAGAAAAACAGCCCCAAAGCATGATGTTTCCACCCCCATGCTTCACAGTAGGTATGGTGTTCTTTGGATGCAACTCAGCATTCTTTCTCCTCCAAACACGACAAGTTGAGTTTTTACCAAAAAGTTCTATTTTGGTTTCATCTGACNTATATACAGTGGGGCAAAAAAGTATTTAGTCAGCCACCAATTGTGCAAGTTCTCCCACTTAAAAGATGAGAGAGGTCTCCAATTTTCATCATAGGTATACCTCAACTGTGAGAGACAAAATGAGAAAAAAAAAATCCAGACAATCACATTGTAGGATTTTTAAAGAACTTATTTGCAAATTATGGTGGAAAATAAGTATAAATCAATAACAAAAGTTCATCTCAGTACTTTGTTATATACCCTTTGTTGGCAATGACAGAGGTCAAACGTTTTCTGTAAGTCTTCACAAGGTTTTCACACACTGTTGCTGGTATTTTGGCCCATTCCTCCATGCAGATCTCCTCTAGAGCAGTGATGTTTTGGGGCTGTCGCTGGGCAACACGGACTTTCAACTCCCTCCAAAGATTTTCTATGGGGTTGAGATCTGGAGACTGGCTAGGCCACTCCAGGACCTTGAAATGCTTCTTACGAAGCCACTCCTTCGTTGCCCGGGCGGTGTGTTTGGGATCATTGTCATGCTGAAAGACCCAGCCACGTCTCATCTTCAATGCCCTTGCTGATGGAAGGAGGTTTTCACTCAAAATCTCACGATACATGGCCCCATTCATTCTTTCCTTTACACGGATCAGTCGTCCTGGTCCCTTTGCAGAAAAACAGCCCCAAAGCATGATGTTTCCACCCCCATGCTTCACAGTAGGTATGGTGTTCTTTGGATGCAACTCAGCATTCTTTCTCCTCCAAACACGACAAGTTGNCTTTACATCTGTATGTAGAACTGAACTGTGCTGTACTACTGTATGTTCGCTTTCCTCCTGCTCTCTCTATCTCTCTCTCTCTCTCTCGCTCTCTCCCTCACCTCTCTCTCAACCAAACCGGTCGAGGCAAACCCACAGCCTGGTTCTGCTCGAGGTTTCTGCCTGTTAAAAGGGAGTTTTTCCTTTTAAGGTCAAACGTTTTCTGTAAGTCTTCACAAGGTTTTCACACACTGTTGCTGGTATTTTGGCCCATTCCTCCATGCAGATCTCCTCTAGAGCAGTGATGTTTTGGGGCTGTCGCTGGGCAACACGGACTTTCAACTCCCTCCAAAGATTTTCTATGGGGTTGAGATCTGGAGACTGGCTAGGCCACTCCAGGACCTTGAAATGCTTCTTACGAAGCCACTCCTTCGTTGCCCGGGCGGTGTGTTTGGGATCATTGTCATGCTGAAAGACCCAGCCACGTCTCATCTTCAATGCCCTTGCTGATGGAAGGAGGTTTTCACTCAAAATCTCACGATACATGGCCCCATTCATTCTTTCCTTTACACGGATCAGTCGTCCTGGTCCCTTTGCAGAAAAACAGCCCCAAAGCATGATGTTTCCACCCCCATGCTTCACAGTAGGTATGGTGTTCTTTGGATGCAACTCAGCATTCTTTCTCCTCCAAACACGACAAGTTGAGTTTTTACCAAAAAGTTCTATTTTGGTTTCATCTGACATTCTCCCAATCCTCTTCTGGATCATCCAATGCTCTCTAGCAAACTTCAGACGGGCTTGGACATGTACTGGCTTAAGCAGGGGGACACATCTGGCACTGCAGGATGTGAGTCCCTGGCGGCGTAGTGTGTTACTGATGGTAGCCTTTGTTACTTTGGTCCCAGCTCTCTGCAGGTCATTCACTAGGTCCCCCCGTGTGGTTCTGGGATTTTTGCTCACCGTTCTCGTGATCATTTTGACCCCACGGGGTGAGATCTTGCGTGGAGCCCCAGATCGAGGGAGATTATCAGTGGTCTTGTATGTCTTCCATTTTCTAATAATTGCTCCCACAGTTGATTTCTTCACACCAAGCTGCTTACCTATTGCAGATTCAGTCTTCCCAGCCTGGTGCAGGTCTACAATTTTGTTTCTGGTGTCCTTTGACAGCTCTTTGGTCTTGGCCATAGTGGAGTTTGGAGTCTGACTGTTTGAGGTTGTGGACAGGTGTCTTTTATACTAATAACGAGTTCAAACAGGTGCCATTAATACAGGTAACGAGTGGAGGACAGAGGAGCCTCTTAAAGAAGAAGTTACAGGTCTGTGAGAGCCAGAAATCTTGCTTGTTTGTAGGTGACCAAATACTTATTTTACCGAGGAATTTACCAATTAATTCATTAAAAATCCTACAATGTGATTTCCTGGATTCTTTCCCCCCATTCTGTCTCTCATAGTTGAAGTGTACCTATGATGAAAATTACAGGCCTCCCTCATCTTTTTAAGTGGGAGAACTTGCACAATTGGTGGCTGNTGACATTCTCCCAATCCTCTTCTGGATCATCCAAATGCTCTCTAGCAAACTTCAGACGGGCCTGGACATGTACTGGCTTAAGCAGGGGGACACGACGGCACTGCAGGATTTGAGTCCCTGGCGGCGTAGTGTGTTACTGATGGTAGCCTTTGTTACTTTGCTGCCAGCTCTCTGCAGGTCATTCACTAGGTCCCCCCGTGTGGTTCTGGGATTTTTGCTCACCGTTCTCGTGATCATTTTGACCCCACGGGGTGAGATCTTGCGTGGAGCCCCAGATCGAGGGAGATTATCAGTGGTCTTGTATGTCTTCCATTTTCTAATAATTGCTCCCACAGTTGATTTCTTCACACCAAGCTGCTTACCTATTGCAGATTCAGTCTTCCCAGCCTGGTGCAGGTCTACAATTTTGTTTCTGGTGTCCTTTGACAGCTCTTTGGTCTTGGCCATAGTGGAGTTTGGAGTCTGACTGTTTGAGGTTGTGGACAGGTGTCTTTTATACTAATAACGAGTTCAAACAGGTGCCATTAATACAGGTAACGAGTGGAGGACAGAGGAGCCTCTTAAAGAAGAAGTTACAGGTCTGTGAGAGCCAGAAATCTTGCTTGTTTGTAGGTGACCAAATACTTATTTTACCGAGGAATTTACCAATTAATTCATTAAAAATCCTACAATGTGATTTCCTGGATTCTTTCCCCCCATTCTGTCTCTCATAGTTGAAGTGTACCTATGATGAAAATTACAGGCCTCCCTCATCTTTTTAAGTGGGAGAACTTGCACAATTGGTGGCTGACTAAATACTTTTTTGCCCCACTGTATCTATGACAGAATATGCTTTTAAATATACTTGTGTAACTGAGGACAAGGCAGCAAAGATGCTAGTGAGACAGAAGTAATCAATCTGCTTTAATAATTAACTGTTACGTTTCAATACCATTCATTTCATTGATTTAACTATGAGAGGTTTAATTTCTGTTATGCTGAAACCTGAAAGCGCAACAATAAAAAAGCAAATTAAAACAAATTTGTAATCTATAAATTCCATTGGAGTGGTACTGTGCCCAATATCTATTCTGTGTTCTGCAACAACAGGCACCACATAATTTCAACCATGCCAAATTATTTGCATGATAGGGAGATCTTGACAAATTGTGCACACCACATCACTTTCAGTCTAACCACATCCGCTTGTAATAAATAAATTAAAATACAATAACACCATAAATAATGCAGGAACACACATAAAATGAGACATATGTCCATAAGTCCGTTGTCCTGGTGCATACTGGGAAGCTCTCCTGCACACCTGCTCTTGGGTCGCTACAGTATCTTAACCTCCCTGTCTGTGATGTTTCTTTGTCTTTATCTTTCTTGTGTGCAACAAGTAATTCTAGTAGGACTTTCAAAGGGATATGTTGACCATATATGGCATTCTGGGGCAAGTCTGTATGTAAATGAGCCTGTACGTGCAAAAGCAGATAGATGTAGAACAGGTGAGAATTATCATTATTCATTGCTTGAAGTGTGGACAGTTCCTACGCCCACATTTAGAACTTGTTCTACACATGCTTTGATAAATAAGGCCCCGGGTTGTGAGGGTTTTCCCACTAACACAGACAAAGCGCCAGCCAGTGTGTAAGTGCACCCCGATTCAAGGCTGCAGTACACCCAAAATTAAGCTTCAAACGTAAATGAAGATGTCATATTCTCAAAGCAACACCAGATTCGACATGGTGCTTCAACAAAAACTGCCCTTCTACACTCCATACACTCTTTAAAGCACCAATACCAGATGTAACATTACTAGTATTAGGTGTTCCTGTTATTTACTACTGGTATTTATTGCAGGCCTATTGTAGTGGATTGCATTATTATCTGCAGGTGTTGCCATTTTTGTTACTTTATACTCTAAGTTTTAAAGGGGCATTAAACCTATTTGCTTTAACTTATTATTATGAAGTAAATGTTGATTGTACAGTGTAATGGTTATAAAATAATGACACCATCTGCGTTTACAGTGGTTCCCTATAAGCCTCGCTTTCACTGTGCAATTCTGTCTGCCACCGGGTACAATCTGACAGGGAAACTGAAGGCTCGATTTACAGCACAAAGGAAGTGTGTCAGCCATTGCCCAACCAAAACAGAAAGAGAATAGCCATAGATGTATAAAGAGAACGAGGACAGCACTTTTACACAAGGTGTTGTAAACTTGTTGTATAATTGTATCAATAAAGTTAAAAAAAAAGAAAAAAAAAAGAGGATAGCACTTTTGTTTTCCCCAGTAGCTAACCTGCCTACTTATTAATACTCCTGGGTGTTCACAGCCTTTATCACAGCACTGAGATCGGGGTTTCTAGTTCAAATTGGGATTCTTACAATTCTTTCTTGCTTTGAACAGTAGCCAGGCTGCTAGCAGTAGTTACTTTGTTTGAGGGAAGCAATTCTCAAACTATGATATTACTCAGTATACAATTATGACAATTTCACTTTACCTCTTCAGTGAGCATGCTTCTTTCTTCTCTTTTATTTCCAAAGTGGTGTTGATCGTTTTTTCACAGAAATTTGGAACAAATGCAGTGTGTCCTGTGTTGTTGGTAGTAGCTTGGCTCTGACGAAAACGGAAAGCAATCCGGTTGCCTTTGCGACATTGGCGCCAACAATAATACCACTTGGAAATGTTAGGGGGGTTTAACTTTAAATTAGGAAACACATCCTTGCCGGCCTCTGTGCATTTGAGCTACCAAGGTAGAAAAGATGGTCACCTACAGTCAAGTGTGGGCTGCTCACGAACACCAGAAACCTTTGACTAGACAGGTTTAGTGAACTTATGTGTAAGTATGCTGTTTTAACAGTATACAGACAAAACCCTGACCCCAACCCTAAGGTTAGTATTACAGTCTAGAAAATGTAATATTTGTTTATGCTGAGTGTGTTGTCATCCACATTCATTTGACTTCATCTTATTAAGTGAAGTTTAAAAGAATAAACAAAACGTAATTTAAAAGGCATTTTATTAGATTTTCCGAGAAGGGAGTAAGCAGTGGTGAAATGTAACTAAGTACATTTACTCAAGTCCTGTACTGTAATACAAATTTGGGATACTTTACTTGAGTCTTTTCTTTTCGTGCCGCTTTGCTACTTCAACTGCACTACATTTCAGAAGGAAATGTACTTTTTACTTCACTACAATTATCTGACAGCTTTAGTTACTAGTTACTTTACAAATTAAGATTTTTGCACACAAAACATAAAGAGCTTAAAAAATAAGGTTAGTTTGTGATAAATTAAACTATCCAACAGTATATACAAGTACAACCGAAACGATTAGTCAATTCATTGATTAATCGATTGACAGAAAATTAACTGGCAGCTGTTTTGATGATCATTTAAGTCATTTTTCATGCAAAAACATTTCATGGTTCCAGCTTCTCAAATGTAAGGATTTGCTACTTTTCCTTTAAGTGATTTTAATAATTTAAATGTATTTTTAATAATGTTGAGGTTTGATCAATCGATTAATCGAGAAAATAATCATCAGATTAATCCATAATGGAAATAATAGTTGCAGTCCGATACAAAATAGTTCACAATGAGCTCCACCTCAACAACTCCAACAGTAAAATCCTGCTTTTACATGAGGAATAATAATCGAATGATATAATAGTATAACATAGTATACATTTTCCTGACATACTTTTACTTAAGTAACATTTTCAGTGCAGGACTTTTACTTGTAACAGAGTATGTTTACAGTGTGGTATTAGTACTTTTACTTAAGCAAAGGCTCTGAATACTTCCTCCACCATGGGATGAAGAAATCCGGACTTCTGACTTATAACCAATGCAACACTATTGCACTACAATAGTGTTTTAAATCAGTACAATTGCAAGACTACCATATAGTACTACAACTAATAGTCATTCCTTGGCAAGATACTTTATCTAGATATGCAGAATTTCTTCTCATTGATATGAACCATTTTCAATATCACCCTCCTTCACTGGACTGAAGCGTTTGGCACATGCAGACTTTTTATTTTGCTCATGCTTAAAACTCCTGTTTTGGGCCTGTGTCTAAACCAGGACTGTGCGCCAGGACTGTGCGCTCTTGGACATGAGGCAGAGATTCTCCTGGTGACTTAGTTGTTTCCTTCATTTTTGAAAGTCTCCACATTTCCCCTGCTGATGAACTTGATGCATTGGCGATAGCAGCTTACAATTCGTGTTTGGCCCAGCTTGAAAGCCATGGACATGATGGCCATGCCGACAATGAGGAAGAGTGAGGTAAGCATGAAGTACTTAGGGTGATTGGGTACAATGTCGCCAAAACCAATTGTAGTGAGCGTGATGAAGCAGAAGTAGTAGGGGTCAAAGCCCTTGAATTCAGTTTCCCACAACGGCAAAATCAAACCGCCAAACAAAATGTAGGCAAACACGATGAAAAGAATCAGTACAAAGGGTACATCCAGCATTTCCATTCCATCCCCTAACCCTGTAAAGTCCCATATGGCATATCCTTTGGGTGGTGGCGGCAGCTGGTCTAGCTCTGGGCAGGAGAGGGTCCGGAGCAGTGGGCCCTTTCTAAGTAAATTCTCCCGGGCGAGAATCTTCTCAAAGATCTCTTTGTTGTTTTGGAGGTGGATGGACTTGTGCCGTACATCCGCCTGGCTATGCAGCACCTGCCGAATGTCGAGGGGTTCACGAACCACAACGTCATGGCTGAAAACATAGGTTCCGTCCTCCAGTGCCCGGTGGCTCAAGTCCCCTGCCGTCTTCCGAGCCTTCCATGGTGACCAGGTGTGGGAGCGGAGGATTTTGCAGAGGGTGTGAATGCGGACATAGGCTCTGGACATCAGCATAGCGAGGAAGTCTCCCACATCAAGGATGACCAGAAGCATGAGAGGGATGCCCACCATGGCATACAAGACACACACCACCTTACCAGGCAGGGTAACAGGAAAGATCTCACCATACCCTGCAACAACAATGGAGAAAATGGACACTTTAATACTGTGAAGCAGGGGCAACTGTAGCATTTAACGACATCTGTGGCTTAGCTCAAATCCTTCTAGGGGATAAGGACAATCAAGGACACAAACACTCAAACTGTACTTCTAACCACAGTGATCACATTATTACGTTATGTTTAATGGATCTGGAAATATAAAACCATGGCTTTATGTATGTTTCTACCAAAACTAAAACATTTTTAATTACATTAAGTGTCAAATTCTGGAAAATACTGACCACCAGCTCCCTAAACCAGTCTTTTGTTCATCATGTGCTCAGTGGATCAAGAGTTTGCACATACATTTTAGAACACTGCAGGTTAAAGTTAAAATATCCAGTATAATCTAAATTTACAGCAGTGGATCTTATCAATCTATTAGCACAATGTTATTTGTTTAGTAGTCCTTGCAAATGTGATTGAGGGTGCTTTCACATCTAACCTGATTGGTTCAGTTTAAATAAACTCTGGTGCTTTTCCCCAGTTGGTTCTGTTTATTTGGGGTGGTGTGAAAGTTGGGAATTGAACTCTGGTGCAGACCAAAGAACTGGACCGAGACCACTTGAAAAGACCCCCGGTCTTGATACACTGCCAAACCATCTCTGATTTGGTTAACTGCTTAGAAACCTTGAACTCAAATGATGCTTGCTAAAAAGGTAGCCAAGGGTGCAAGAAACATGAGAAGTCAGATGATCAGACAATTTGGAAACAAACCAACAGGTTAGCCAAACTTACTTTACTTAGAAAAGAAAATGAAGGCAAATGGTAAAATGATTACCAAACTGTCTGTTGTAAACATCCATCACAGTTTACAAACCCACTTCCTGCTTCAAGTTTGACCCATTGTGCTTACTGTAGTTGTGTGAGCACACACTTTTCCTGTTCAGTGAGGGATTATATGTTATTAACAACATATTGGGTGTACTCAATATGGTTGGGTTATGGTTTTATCACCAAATAAAGTGGTCTAGATTATCTGGCTGAAGTGTTGGCTTGTTTACAACATGTCTGATTGTCTGACCGCTCGTGTTCCTCACCACATCGGACGCTATTATGGTGCTTCACTGTATTCCCAGACCTCATTGATTACTTTGGTGAGTATAGTGTTATTATAACGGGTAGAAATGATGTCCAAAACTATGAAAATAATACCCTAGTTGTAATAACCACAAATTATTATAATTTTGCTTTTTGTCATTTCCAACTGAAATAAGACATTGCCACTGTGTTGCGTCATATAGAGTGGAGAACACTTGACCAATGTGTGTGTGTGTGTGTGTGTGTGTGTATATATGTGCCTACAACAAAAAACAAAACAACAAAAAAATAAATTAATTAATGTAAACTAATGCTATTTATGCTGCAAAAATGTCCCATCTCTCCCTCTGCCTGTCAATGCCACTGCTGCCCTGCATCAATATTACTGTCTGTTCTTTCATCCCCACCACCACCCAAGCATCCACCTGTAGGCTCTGGCTAGGGAGTTTAAGTTATTTGCTCATCACTCCCCAATATCTCTATGTAAACATATCTGCGGGGAGTGATGAGGTCGGAGCCTAGACGCCAAACTCTATGTTCTGCTTCTAATAAATATTTCAAACATGAGTTGTCTTGACTGAATTACCACCACCACCACTACTACTACTACCAATAATAATAATAATAATAATAATAATAATAACAACAATAATAATAATAAAAATAAAGTCAGGGAGAGTGCTGGCAGCATGTCTGCCCTGGCCACTGGCAATGAAGCGGGACTGGAACACCATCAGGAAGCTCCAGAACGGTTCAGGAGGGTCAGGCCGGTGGGGTCAACAGTATTATTATTATTTATTATTGGTATGAATTTCAGCTTTGCGTCATTATTACCATGTTTTCAATATTGTTTTTATGGTGATTTTTTTAACTGATTTTGGTCTAGTTTTGGGTCACCTCCAGACTCGTATAGGAGGGAGCTGGCCCCATGAAACACTAACAGTTATTGAGAGGGTGCCCACCTGATGACCCTGTAGACTTGCCTGCAGTCTCACACTTACACACAACTTCATATTGAAACCATTTTCTTTTTTTTGGTAAGACAGGTCAAGGGACATAATTCAGGAAAAGACAATGTACCCCTAACCTCTTAACAACCTCTAATAAGGTTTTTGTGGTGATATAAAAGTCATTCTCCTCTGAGAGTGCCCTCTCTTCAGTGAGTTGTGGGCTTTCTGTTGCTGCTAAGCCATTAGCTGGCTTCCGTTAACCACTTATCTGTATCTGAAACAGTGGAGGCTGGTCCATAAAGACAGAGGGGGTTGCTCCTCTTCTGTTTTTGAGAGGCAGGAGGGAGAAAAAAAATTGGTTTAAATAAACCATTACCAAATCTCCATTATTGAAATTCTGATTACAGCTCCTGAACAGCTCCTGCTGTCCTTGTTAGGGTGGGATCTCTTATGTCAATTTAATGTCCTTCATCTGTTTTCATGCTAATCCTAGATCATAGACCAAAACACATAAAATGATGCTCGACCCTAAGGATGTCCTCCCTAACCAATCAACCAGAATACAATACTGACATTGTGTTGGTC
This sequence comes from Maccullochella peelii, assembly GCA_002120245.1. Lineage (NCBI taxonomy): Eukaryota > Metazoa > Chordata > Actinopteri > Centrarchiformes > Percichthyidae > Maccullochella > Maccullochella peelii. The sequence goes on along the minus strand of LKNJ01002173.1, from coordinate 61,376 downwards.
CAATGATAATTTCCAAATTTCTTCTTCAATTCTCTATCTTTAAAGGAATTTTTACTTTACATATTATGGACATGGCAGATTCGCACGGGATTAAGCTCACAGATGACCTCCTCAGCAATTACTACAAATTACTAGAGGTCCCGTGAGGTAGTGTTTGTCCTGAGGGTGGCCCTTGGAAAGGCCATGGGGTCATTAAAATCCCATCACGCTACAATTGAGGACTCTAAGGTCATGTCCTTGTTTGAAATGTGGGGGTTTTAGTGATGAGGGGGAGTTACATTCTACAATAAACTTGCATGTGGTGGGCAGTTTATAGGCTGATACAGGCTGAAGGATTTTTTTATTTAATGAAGTGTATTTAATTAGTTTTTTCTTAGGCGAACAAAAATAAACAGATGTGCAGAGAGGGTTTTGTTCTCGAGGTTTCTGCCTGTTAAAAGGGAGTTTTTCCTTGCCACTGTCTCCTAGTGCTGCTCTTGGTGGGAATTGTTGGGTCTCTGTAAATATAAAGAGTCGGTCTAGACCTGCTCTATGTGAAAAGTGCCCTGAGATAACTTTGTTATGATTTGGCGATATATATTTTATTGAATATAGCTCCGAAAGTGCTACATTCACAAATTATATTTAGTCAGCAGGCCTCCATCAGAGCTAGCCCCTTTCAGAGGTAAAGTTGACAACCATGTGTTGAAGCACCCAGCTACTTATTTCTGGTCCAGCTGACAGCAAATAGACACTGACATTAATTTCCAGAAATATTCACATGTATTCAAACGGGTCAAGTACAGACAGTGGAATATCTGAGTCATAGATGTGATGGTAAACACTTCAGAGGCCATTTCAGATGGTTCCTTGCTGGTTGATTTGTGGGCTGTTTCCCATTGTCTACACAGGCACATTTCATAGAGATTCTTAGATCAGCTCCAAGATGGCTGGGTAAACTAGACTACCAATTGCAGCTGAACTGCAAGACGTTTCTTCTGATAAACTGTGAATGGGTCATTGGCCCCACAGAGACTAACATGCAGTGACCATCAGCCTCTCAGTTCTCAGATATTCCAACCATCCAGAAACAGCTGCCATCTAATAATGAGACACACTAGCCTAAGGAAAAAAGGCAACCATAGTCTTTTTTTAGGATATCAGCTTGTTAGTTTGCTATTCAGTAAGTAGCTAATGCAATAATAATGCGTCTGTACTGTACGCAGTGAACAATATGTTGTAGGTCCAGAACAAAGTATCTCAGGGTGGGAAATTACATACTGACAGATAAATGTTCGAATTCACCTGCCACTCAATAGTAAATCATTATTTTGTGTTTGAAATCTACCAGCCACTTTCATCTTTTACCAGAATTTGGCTAGTGGGTGGTGCTAATTTCTATCCCTCAACTACTGGCTGCATTGTCAATGAATCTTGTATAGATTCTTATAGATGATTCCTAATGACTTTGGTGACCCCCTGACCTGTCATCTAGCACCATCATCAGGACAAAGTTCCTCTTGACTAACACTTTGCTCACCCACAAGGTACAAGAAAATCTAATGACCATGTTTCCACAAAATTTTCTGTGAATATTTATGGTTACCATATGATGAATCCAAATTTTTTGGTGACCTTTCCTCTAGCACCACCCTCAGGCCAAATTGTCAATTTACACACAAGATATCTTAAAATGTATCAGGCAGACTTCTATTTTTTCACTTACATTTTCTCTAAAATAAGAACAAGCAACTGCACTTAAAGCTTTTGTTGATAAGAAAGATGTGTTTGCCGTACTACCAACAGGATTCACTCAGCACTGCGTCACACGTTTCATTGCTCTGATTGGTTGTAGGTCTATCCAGTTGCATCCAGAGACATTTTGGTCTGCGCCTGTTGATACCGCCCCTTGGAAATCGAAATGAAATGAGAGGTTCAGCTAGCGAAACGCATCAGATCAGAAAGGTTTCAGTTTATTGAGATCCATTACACAGTGGATGAAACAGATCACATAATCTGAACATCATTGCTCTTATAGCTGTAATTTCTTGTGTTCTAATTATCGTACACTGAAAGAACTTCTGCTGCGCGGCCAGTGTGGAGCATTTATCCCGGACAAAATGAAATACTAAAGGTTTGAATGGAGTCAGTATCTTTGAAGAAGCTTGTTAGAATTTTACATCAAACAACCTGCAGTCTATATTCCCATACCAATGTGTGTGCATGTTTGTCCTGTTATTTGCCAACTGCAGGGAACTCTTAATGGGTTACGACAGTTCTGCTGCTCTTACACTAAAAGAAGCACTCTGAAAATGTTGGACTAGATAAGGCCAATTTTCTATTGTCAGTCACATGATAATTATGGGCTCAGGTCAGCTAAAAATACTCAGTCTTGATTTTAAAGCTGCAGTAATTGATTCTTTGGCCACTTGGGGACAGCGCAACAAGCTGTAAACACTGACATATTATTACCTTAGAAATCTGGCAAACACTTGCCTATTTATACATTTAGCAGACAGAGAGCAACATTAGCATTTACCTGGAGTCGTGTTTGTGTCCACCTGATTAATGTATATCCAATATTCACTCTCATTTAGCTCTGTTTTTGGTCTCCATCAACTCCTGAGAAAAACATCTGGCTCTTTAGCTGCTAAATGCTCCACTATGTTCATCAGCTAGTTGCAATTTTGCCCCCCTTATCAGTCCATCTTATCAGTGGACTGATAAGATACGGGTTCGAGGTGAGCACCAAGTCTAGGTATCATGAAGCTGGTTATCACCTGTCTCTGTTAACTCTGGGGTTTCCAGCTACGAGAGGAAGAGGCGGGTTGTTAACCGCTACGTTACAAGCCACATAATCAGAACCACGAATGAAGTACTGAAAAGAGATAAAAAGGGTAAAAATCGGTTACAGCAACAATTAAAAGTGATATTCAACAAAGTGAAATCTAAACAATATAATCCCATAACTAGAACATAATAAGAAGCTTTAGAAAAACTAGAAATAATTATGGCGCTAGCACAGGCACAGCCTCCCAGATGAGCAACATTGACCATTAGCCATTAGTGCTATATTTTAATGTGCTGATGGCTGTTTTTTTCTCTCTCTTTTTTTTGGAGACCCCCCCCCCCCAATGTCTGACTGAAGATTTCACCCTTGCCTCACCCTCCTCCAATCTAAATGTTACTGCTTTGAACCACATTTACTGGGAAATCCAACAAAAGTTCAAACAGTTGTCATGTGTAAAGTACAGTATTATTATGAGCAAAACCAGACCCTGACATGTGTACATATGGCTGAATGGTGGTTACACATTGACTAAGTCACAGTATTATGTAGCAACCACTTTTACTGCCTGGCATTGTCAATAAAAGGAGCGGAGCACACAGTCATTAGCACCAAAGTAGTAACAAGTAACACAGACCACAACAGAGAAAGCTTCTAACAGAGAAGAATGACAAGTCAATAATCACTCAGTGTCACAGAGGCTAGTGTCACAAGCAACACCTTTCACATGCACAGTCATTTAATCCATTGTTAATATAAAAATATTGATTATAGCAGCTTTAAGGGTGTTCTTGGGATTGTAACACAAAATGTGTTTTTTTTTTAAGAAAAACATTAAGCCGGACCAGGAGGACATTTTCAAGATTCACAGTTCCTGCAAGATGTGATGAAAAAAAAGGCCCTCCACATCCACATGCTCTCTGTGTGCTGACCACTGAAAATCTATGTCGTAATGTCCAAGAGGACTTGTGGTGGATATAATGGGGTAAGTTGAAGATAGGCACAGAATAAGACACAGACTTAACCGTTACTGTTAGCGTTTGTGTCCTGCAGTCATCGCAGACCCTCAGTCCTGCTGAATGGATGACTTTGTATGGAGATCACAGCCTCCCCACAATGTGAGCGACATATGCTCACAGAAATGATGTTGTATTAATGCCATTTTTGTGTGCATTTGAGCTAAATTTTTAATGTTGAACAAATATAATTCACTGTAGAATGACTAAGTATAACAGCAGCAGTACTGTGTAACCCACGCTGACAAATTCTTTACACGACGTTTTAGACAAATCAACACAGTTGACACACTTTGACATAATATACCTTTTTGACATTAAGTGCCTTTGTGTTGTGGATATTGTTGGCCAGCTACTGATTGGACACTGACATTAATGCTTGTGTATTTCAACTTTTTAATAATCATATTTGTATTTTTATTCTTTTATATGGAACTACTAAGGTGGATAAGGGAATCTCTGTACTGCATTTGATCAAACTGTGTGAAAACAAACTGCAAAACAAAATGTGTACATGTTCATGTTTCTTATATTAAAAAGATTCTGTGCATTATTAAGTGTTAAAGGGCTGATTTCATTATTTCATTTTAAAACTGAAAGCCTGAGAGAGAAAATGTTATTATTAGTAGTATCTCTACTCTTATACAGATCTGCTGTATCACCTGAACTTCCTCCAGTCTGGGACACACATCATATGCTGTGCTATGCCCTGCTTGCACACTAAGACGATGCCACTACAGAAGTACAAAACTACAAAAGCATGCATTAGGGGCACAATTTAAATTTTTTTGAATTTCCTGACAGCAATGTGAAACTGCTATAGATCTGATCACTATTCAGCCTACCAGGCAAGAGATTCATGTGGTCACAATCACAATCTGCTGATGAGTTAAAATGAGCTTCTTTGTAAACCATCACGTAACAAAGTGAAGACAGCTGAAACAAAAGACGAGGAATAGGTCTGAGTTCAGGGCTTGACAAGAAACCTGTTTAGTTTTAGCATGCTGAAAATAATTGCCAAAGGAGGTTGCTCCTTTAGTTTGTGCAGTGCCTAACCCTATGTGATAATTAATAAACATTTTGTGTTAAACGGTGCAGCAGACATATCTTTGGGTCAAGCTCCAAAAATGCAGGATCCCACAATTTTCCATAATGCAACTCGATCATTTCTTTCCTTAGACCCTCCATGCCAGGTAACCCTGCAGGTTTTTCATTAGGCCAAACGGAGAAAAACGTGATGACATCACTATGGCAACATCGGGGGTTATTTTGTCCTCCAGAGCCACAGAAGACATACAGCTTCAGCTTTCACAGGCTGATGAGGAGTGCCACTTTAACTACACTACGTAGGCGTGACTGTGACTGTAAATGCTTGCCTGTCTGCTGTGTATCTGCCCTGTGACTGACTGTCGACCTGGTGTAGCCTGCCACTCGCCAGTCAGCTGTCAGCTACATGAGCCATCAACTTTCAGTAGCTTTGATAATATTGCTGACTTACCAACTGTTGTGAATACGGTGCAGCAGAAGAACATGGAGCCAAAAAAATTCCATCTGTCAGGTCTCTGGAGCCATATGGACTTGAAACCAATTCGCATCTTATTGTCCACTTGCTGCATTATGTCTTGATGTGTGCAGGAGGTGTTATCTGAAAATAACGGGAAAATGTTTAGTGCAGAGAAAATGAGTTAGGGCTCGGAGTACTGAGCCATTCATATTTAAATATGGTTCGTGGCAAGGAAATATATCCAAATAAATGTATGAGCACTAGAATGGAAAGAAAACATACTAAAATCGCCACAGATTTATAAAAAGTCCATAATTGTTGATAGAAATGAGTTATTAAAGGTTGCGATCAGATACCTGTTTGTGGCCACTTACCGGTGAGGTTCTGGACTGTGCTTACAATCTGACCCAGGAACGTATGGTACTCCTGCTGGGTACTAGTGGACTTGCTCCCTCCTTCGATGTGCTGGAACATGAGCGCACCCAGCGCTGCGTATGCCACCAGAGACAGACACAGCAAAAGATGAGGAAAGAGCCTCCAGAAACGCGCTGCGCATTTTCTGGACTCGGCCTTAGCGCTTATTCCTTTCTTCACTGCCACTGACATCTTCTTCTTCTACTTTTTCCCTTGGAAGTTTTTTTTTCCCCCCTTGGATCTTTCTTCTTCTTCTTCCGCCTCTTCCACCGCAGCTCCTACAGTCCGTCTGGAGAGCGGCTGTGCGTCCGTCAGCTTGGCTTTATGCTCCAGCAATATGCGCGGAGGCTGCTGAGGCAGTAAACACACCACATCATCCATACACGCATACAAACACTGCCATGAGGCCTCCGGGGAGACCCGTTATTGACTCCATAGTCTATTACTCCCCCCTCTGACTGCCTGGGGGTTCCGGGGAAGCTTGATAGAGGCTCTAACAGTCTTAACACAAACTTCTGATGAAGTCAATCATCAAACAAAGATTAATGGGATATGTTTTATCCCACTAAATCCACATAGTAAATCCATAGATTTGTAATAAAATAAAGGTGTAGCCAGGAGAATGAACCTAAACATAGTGAGAATTAAAGCCCTTATTACACATATAGCAGTCAATCTGTAGCCTAACTATGATCAATCCTTTTTGCTCGCCTCCCCTTATGGGAATACTAAACAACCAAACTAAACTCATTCTCCCAGTTTATTCCATCCACCAAAATAGTATTGATAGCCAGTGGAGGAAGAAGTAGCCTACTGAAAAGTATCAACACAACAATGTAAAAATACTCCATTACAAGTAAGAAAGAGTCCGGCATTCAGTGAAAGTACAGAAGTGTTATCAGCAAAAGTATCAGTATTACTAATGCATCAATGTGTAAGCAGCATTTTGCTGTTGTAGCTGGTGGAGGTGGAGCTAGTTTTAATTTATAAACAGTTAGAGTTTAGTCCAGTGGATCCCAACCTAGGGGTCGGGCCCCCTCTAAAGGGTCACAAGATAAATCTGAGGGCAGGAAAGAAGAATGTTTTTTGGACTTTACTCTTAGCTTTTTATAAAACAAAACAATGGATATTTGACCTCTTCAGGTGCTCAAACAGTTATTTAAATGAAACCATCTCATATATTTAGTGGGGACAGGTCTCATTGGTGGAACTACTAACGACTTATATACATCAGGGGGCCCCAATGAGACACTGCTTTTTTCGTACAAGGTAAGAGCCAAAAAAAACCCCCAAACCCACTGGTTTAATCAATGTATTTCATAAACTGATCATATGTCTTTTTTATGTAAAAATGTTGTGGAGTAAAAAGTACAATATTTCCACCTGGAATGTAGTAGATATATAAAGTATCACAAAAAGGAAATACTCCATTAAAGTAAAAGCACCTCAAAATTGTACTTAAGTACAATATTTGAGTAAATGTACTTTGCACCACTGTTGATAGCCTTAAATCAGCTTGATCCACTTTTCTTTTGGAAGTCCCACTCACGGCAAAAGCAGTGATATCGCTTTAATCTCTAAAAACAAATGGCGTTGCCCTCTTTTAATGACCAGGGGCAACAGGTGCTGCAGGATTTCTATATTTAGTGAACCATGTGAGGGCCAATTGTGGGTCAGAGTCAGAGAACAACTGGGGCCTCTTTCTGTAAATACCTTGAGACTATTAAACATGCACAGGCATTATATTTGGGATGCTATTACGTCAAACCTGTAACTGACTATTGGTAAAGTTACCCAGTTTACTGTGAAGTAAATCATGCTGAGTTTATCGAATATTCATTTGTAGGAAGTGGACCACTGAATTTCTGCCCTAAAGGCAAGTCATCATTTTGGCTTGATTTTGCGGTCTGACACAGAGTAATGATGTGATGGATGTTTTATAAAGGAGGGAGCTGGCACTTTGTCAATTAGACACTGGCCCAAAGCACTAGAGGGTGTGATCTAAAACAACAACACCATAAACTACAGCCACAATAATGACCATAATCAAACCAACACCTTTCTGATTTATTACAGGACTGCTGTGCTAGACTGTATAGTCGTAGACCTACTGGTTTTGAGTTAATTGTGTCTACACTTTGATCAAGCAAAAGATCAATTAAGGACGACACTGAAGGAAAGCAGGAAATTGGCCCTGAAGGAGACCAACATGCTAAAAGCAAGGATGTCACATTCTGCCTCTCTGTCTCTCTCCCCAGCCACATTCCCACTTTGCTAAACCAAATAATTGCTATTTTTTACCTGTCCACCAGATGCCCTCTGACTTTTCTCCTTTCATGTAGAGAAAACAGGTCTGTTGATGATGCAGTTTCATTGTGCCCGAACTCTATTTTTCAACACCTAGAAGCCTCTGACATCAATGCAAGGGTTCAGTTTGTCGATAACAGTTCAGCTTTTAATACTATTCTTCCATCAAGGCTGTATGACAAACTCCTTCATATGGGAGTTGAATCGTCCCAGTGGGCCCTTGACTTTTTGTTGGAGAGGATGCAGGTGGTCCTTAACCTCTAGCACTGGGGCCCCACAGGGGTGTGTATTGTCCCCACTCCTGTACTCATTGTACACAAATGACTGTATTTCCCACTCCCGGCCTATTAGGATGTTTTGCTGCTGACACCACAGTAGTGGGTTTGACAACGATGAAACAGCTTACAGGAGTGAGGTTCTATCCTTGGTGGACAACTTGGAATTAAATGTTACCAAAACACAGGAATTAGTAGTGGACTTTCACAGGAGCTGTGGGGACCACCTACCCTTGGTCGTCAACAACAATGAAATTCAATAAGTGGACAGCTACAAATTCCTGGGTGTGACTCCTCTCCTCCACAGCTGAAAAGGGGGGATAACACCAATACTATTCTCAAGAAAGCACACCAGAGACTTGTCTTTTCAAGGGAATCTAGGGATGGTATGGTGCAGTTTATTGAGCAGCAGTGGAGAGCATCCTCACCGTATGCAATAACTGTGTGGTTTGGCAATGTGTCAGCTGAGGACAGGAGACAGTTGGACAAAGTGGTGCACGCTGCATCCAGAATTATTGGATGTGATCTCACAACCGTAGCTGAAATCTATAAAGCTAGATTACAAAAGAAGGACCTTAAAATTCTAAAGGCCCCCTCTCAGCCGGCCAACAACCTTTTTAATTTCCTTCCTTCTAATAAAAGACTAAGAAGCATTAAGACCAGAACATCCAGGTTCCAGAATGGCACATATCCTGAAGCTGTCCGCCTCCTTAACACTCCAAACATAGCACTGCAGGTCATTCGGCAGGTGAAATAATTGTGCAATAGGGCAGGTTTTTTTAAACCACTTAAAGCACTTTATCAAATGGGTCATTTGATGTTGCTGCTAATTTCCCTACAGGTGCTAGTGTTTTATCTATGGTGTAGGATTTTATTTGTTTTATGCTTTTATGATTGGGTTGGATATTACCTATCTGCTGGAAGCTGAAGTTGAAGGCTGGAGGCTAGCAGGCGGGGAAGCAGACTGAGGGCTAGCATACTGGGGTGAAGGCTCAAGGCTAGCAGGTCCGATACTGGCTGAGTGTTAATGAAATCCTCTGCCCATTGAGGTAGCAATTTTTCCACCCAAGGTTTTAAAGACACTTCCTGGCATGCCAGTGCCAAGGCTGCCTCCTTCTTCTCTATACTGGACGTGTTCACGTAATAGTTCGGAAGGTAGTGAATGGCATCAGAGTAAAATCTTCGATGGTGAGTGTGAGGCAGCAGGGAATATGACCCAAATGTAGACAGGCAAGGTGGATCACTAATTTCAGTGACTTACTGAAAAATTAAAATTCTTTTTACAAATTATTTTGCATGTCATAGTTAAATGGTTGGCAGTATCGTTATAAACCAAGATCAAGGCATCCCTAAGGGGCAATCTTTCACATAGGATAAAGACTGAATAAGCATTGTCAGAATGGCAGACATATTAGCTGGCTGAAATTGAAATTGATTGCTACTGATGATGGACTTGTCTTGACCAAAGGAACTCAGGAGTTCCATTGCTACAGAAATTCAACAAGAAACTACAGCCATACTGGGAGCTCTGTGCTAGGCACAGAAGTGCTTTGAGCTACAGTAAATGCTAACATTAGCATGCTAACATGCTTGCAATGTTCACCATCTTAGTTGAGCATGTTAGCATGCTATCATCTGCCAATTAACTCTAAGCACAAAGAACAGCTAAGGCTGATGGCAATGTTGTTAGTTTTCAGGTATTTGGTCATAAACCAACATAAAGTATTGGATGTGTATTGTAGATTAAAAGTTAAGTGGTCACCAAAGTTATTAATATAAATACTGTGGTGAGCATTAACAGCTATACCAAACTTTATGGCAATCCATCAAATAGCTGTTTAGTAGTTAGTTTTAGTCATACGTTTTATTGAATCACCACACTAACAAAAACAGTGATGTTGACTCCAGATATTGTTGTGTAATTAATAGGCGAACAGATTGGATGGATGGATGGGATTATCTGATCAATAATGCAAAATGATATTGTAAAGATCAGATCCAGTTGATGCCAGTGTTTATTATTATTTATTATCCATTATCCATTACTATCCATTATTTCTAATGGAGCTTTCTAAGTTGATGATAAAGTCTGTAGTATACTGTGGCAGGGAAGTTCTCAGTTTAATGTAGTAATGACCATAATTGGCGTAAGACAGGCAAACTAGATGTCCAGGGAATGTTGGCTTCTCTCTATAAAATGCACCACTTGAACAGCTCTTATGTCTGCTCAGCATCAGTGGAATAAACATTTTGGCTGGCATTCTGGTTAAAATAAACACCCATCAGAAAGTCACTGTGCTCTGGCCTCTACTCATCACATTTACAGCAACACCATACCAAAGCAACAAGTCAGAGATGAAACACAGTGACGCCGTCCCTGGCCCTGGACACCATGTCCTAGACAAAGCTTTTAAAGGCAAACTAAGTCAGCTGTGTTTGCGTTAATGTGAATTATTTTGAGATGAACTTGGAAGAAACCTTACTTAACGCTAAAACACTGTTGACTATGTTTATATATGAGACAATTTTTTCAAAGAACACACCACAGTTTCAGCATGACACACATGGACCATAGAGTACTGAAAGCCATGGGCTGGTGGTCTAACAGGGCTTCTGATAGCGCAGTATAGGCGCAGGGGTGTTTTTCACAGTGAAATACCAAGATAAAGGTTTGTAATGAAAACTCAACTAGAAACACTTAATGAATGGGGTAATTTCTAAGACAAGCAGAATGCAGCCTAGTAAAGTTACACCGGGAAACCCAAAGGCTAAAGGCAGATTTACAGTTGTATTGTGGGGTTAATGGCCTAGCTACAACAGCTACGGGTGTAGGCTCAATAGCTAAGTCGTAGCGGACGTGCACCTCCTAAAAAATGTGATCACACTACTTAGAAACTGGAAGATGTGTCACTGGTCAGCTTTAGCTGCTGTTTTCTGACGCTGGTAGAAATTGTTGAAATTGAAGACAACATTAAGCAGGCTGAACAAAGGCTCAGTAATTTCCTTTTCAGTAACACACATCTAACAGTCACAGTAAATGAAAGAATGTAGGTCACAGATATTGTACAACAGCAGCCTCCTATGGCAGATACAGTGGATCAGTGCTTAGCACTGTTGCCTCACAGGAAGACAGTCTTGGGTTTGAATCCACTGGCTGGTTGGGGCCTGGTTGCTTGGGTTTCTCCAGTTTCCTCTCATAGTCCAAAGACATGCAGATTAGGTGAAATAAAAACTCTAAAAGCATCAGCATGTTTCAAACTAAATGCTTGTTGGATTGTCAAACACTGTCTAAGACCTTCTCCCCCACACCTCTCCATGAACCCTTGGAGAAGTGCCCTTAGCATTCATCCATTTTCCATATTCATATAGTGCCCTGAGATAACTTCGTTATATGGCACCATAAAAATAAAACTGAATTGAATATAATTTAATATTCAGTTGGCCTACACTGAGGAAGCCTCAATCAATCAGGCAGTATACTAATTAAAACACGATATGGTGTTTCATGGAAAATGTAAGGTGATAGTACAGAATTACTGCTTCTTCATCACATAAGGAGCTATTACAATGCATTTAAAACTCAAATAGCAAACTGATCATTTATTTTAAATGATTTTTTAAAGCCACTTATATGATGTAGATGTACATGTTGTACAATAATCCATTAAGTGACCAAGTTTTCAGAAGCACAGTTCACAAAGAAAGCTAATAAGGAAAAATTTAATTATGATAAGATTCCCATCAATCCCATTTGGACAGAAAGGGGCGTTGACAGCCTTTAAAGCTTTACGTCACACCCTAAAGCCATTAACACAATCTAATTCCAAGTCTTAAGACGGGGCCTTCCCTCCAGTTAGATACTTTCCAATGATAATGTTCTCCCTCTTTAACCACTCAAAGCCTCTATTGATCATTTACTCTTAGCCAGAAACTTTGTTTTTAATACTTTGTGGGCAGTTTCTCTCAGTGTCTATGCCTGACTGATGACTGAATCTGCTTTAAAGGAGAACACTAGTCAGACATTTTGGGAAATATTGTTTGCCGTTTTATTCATTTCTGCACATCCAGTATAATCAAGTCAATTTTATTTATAGCCCAATATCATGAATCACAATTTGCCTCAAGGGGCTTATAGTATAGAGATACAGTAAGCCTTCCCTCAAATTCACACTTGATGCAAGAAGTCAGCAGTGTGTGAACACTACTGAAGTGTCCATCAGTTCAATCCACACTGACAAACTGTTTTTACCAGACTAACATAACACATTTATGAGACAAAAATAGCTCATATTTGCTCCAAGAGGAGTAGACAGGAAGAATACTTTACTGATGCTTATTTTTGACAGTAGTTTATAGCGTTGCTAAGCAAATATCCTGTGTCCTACACTAGAGGGTCATATTAGGCTTAAAACCAATTACAGTGGCTACATGTCAGCATTAATAACATTTCAAGGCAACAAAAGAAACATGTTGCAGAAAAAGAGGTCTAATAAATCTTGGATGCCTTCCTCTCCAGGGCCTTGCCCAAGGCTTCAAGGATGCTCTCCTTGTTGTTTATCATGTTATAAGAGGTCAACTCCACCAGAGCCTCATAATCCTCTTTTGAGTAGGTCAGGTTCTGGGTGGTATATGGAGAGTTGCTGCTGCTCACATCAATCTCCCCAGCTTTTATTTCTTCCAGAGTCTCACGCTTCACACCTGTAAAGTCGTATGATAATACAATTGGTTAAATCATGTTTCATAAAGCACAATACACAACACAAATATATCCTATTTATTGTTCTTCAAGGATCAATATAATTTAAACTTCATAACAAATAATCAAGCCAACATAGGGGAAAATGCTAGGGCCATAACATAAAATGGAATTTTTTGGATAAAATAAATATGAAATCAATCCATGAATGCAACAGTTATGAATGGACATCTTGTAACATCAAATAAATACTTGGTCTGAAATTAATGAAATGAAATTGGTCAACTGATTGGCTGCAGTCTTAAAGCTGCACTAATCAACATTTTAATAATAGCAATGGATCAAATGACTGTTTAATGTGAAAGGTGTTGCTGGTAGTGGAAATCTACAGAGAATGATCACCTACTTTGCTGTTCCACAGCATATCTTTCAGCACATTGTTTTGGTTTTACAGCCTACAGCTTGACCGTTTTGGTTCAGTCTCACAGCCCTCATCAACCTTGTTTCCAGCCACAGCAGGCAGCTGTTGTCAGTAACAAAACTGAAACTGTATGCTACTCGTCCAGCAAATACTAAAAATGATGTTGCTTTAAGCAATATAATGCCACTGACAATAAATGCTGCCCTAAGCTAAATACATGAAGCTATTTCATTGACTTTCAAGTCGAATTGCACCTAATTCAGCAGACCATTACAATTTAGAAATTCAAAAATTTTCAGTGTGACTTGTTGATTGCCCAAGTGGCAGTGTTTAACACCAGTTGCAATAAGCAGAATGCATGTGGTGCCCTGTTGGCCTTGAGGTTAATATGCCGACCATGAACGTTCCCGGTTGACATCTGGCAGGGGGATCTTTGTTACATGGCATTCCCCACCTTTCTGCCCTTATTTCATGTTATCTCCCTACTATAGCATTTCTAATCATTGTAAGTGGACTTCACTTATATAGCGCTTTTCAACCTTAACGGTTCCCAAAGCGCTTTTACAGATTGGTCTCAATCACACACACACATTCACACACCGATGGTGACAGAGCTGCCATGCAAGGTGCTGGCCTCCATCAGGAGCAACTTAGGGTTCAGTATCTTGCCCAAGGACACTTCGACATGAGGACAGGAAGAGACGGGGATCGAACCGCCAACCGTCAATGGACAACCCGCTCTACCTCCTGAGCCACAGCCGCCCACTGGCATAACATGCCCAAATAATAAGACAAATAAATAAGCAGAATGCTTAATACAGGTCTATCAACATGTAAATAGATTCCTCAATGCTCATATATAGCCTTTGTATCATTTCAGGACGGAATAAAGCAGTGTGGATACCCTGTCCTGCCATTATCAATCACCTTCTTGTCTTAAGAAAAGATCCTCATTGCTCCATGACTTCCAAGATAAATCAGACTAGCTTGAAGAGTAAATCCTTATCAGATTTCTTCCTATTGTTATATAGGTAAAGTAATAAAAACAACATTGTTACAGTGAAATTCAGCCACTTAAAGTGGACATACCAGGGCGTTTGAAGTGTTTGTATGTGGCATTGACGAGTGGCAAATGAACCACTACTGGGGCCTTGAGATTCTCCTTATCCTCGAAGATGTAGACCTCCTTCTGAGGCTCCTTTTCCAGACTGGCAAAATCAGCATTGGGAAAGGGGATGTCATGGTCTTTACAGTAAGCAACTGTCCCCTCTAGGACCTGATAGATTAAACACGATCATAGACAGTATTGTTAATATTGATGGAATACACTGAGGAAACATTCCGTTTCTTCCCAGATGAGCTCCTCCTCCTTCTGTTTACCTTGAGGATGTGCTCTTGGTCCCATGAGTAACTCAGCGATATGACGACATCCACATCTCTCTCTGGCCGCAAGACAGGTATACAGCCAGTATTGATGGCATGACCAGAATCAACCAGGCACAGAGTGGAGTCAGTGGGTGTCAGTTGGTTTGGGAAGGCATCTGGGTGTGTTTCTGGACAGAAAAAAAGAGAAGAGGTAATGACAAACTTTCAGCCAGTTGCAAGTATTGGTGGTGGACTACGAAACAAAAAATGAAACAACTGGCCTGCACATATTGTCAGTTGTGTTCTGAACTTGTCTGTCCTCAGGCAGCCATTATGTGCAGGGATGCTAACTTACTGGGGCAAGCTATGTAAGGACCCTGACACAACAAGCAAGAGAGCCGCTGAAATTGATTATCTGTTGCAGACCTGTGGCTTTTGCAGTGTGCCCTGCACTGTTGGCTCTTGTCGCATCATCGGTGGTTGCTTTGCAAATTCAGTCTATTGAGTCAAAACAAACTGCTGCTCAATATGCTATTACAGGGCAGTTCTATAGCTGAAAGTCACTACCATGTCACGAAAGAGAAGCGCATGTTTTCCTTTGAACCAAGAGTAGGCAACGTATGTCAGTACGCTGAGACTACTCCTCTCATCACCAAAGGAAACATTGTCACATCCATTCTCCATTTCATAAGCCAAAACCTGCCTAATTCAGAACAAATGGCCAGCTCTTATATTAAAATAAGTAAGGTTTTCACATTAACCTTACAGGCAACAAGATAACTGAATTGCAAATGTGGGTATTCCACACAAACTACCCATTTATTTAGTTTCATAATAGGTAGGCCTAAATAAACTAATAAAATCTCATTGCTCAGAACAAAACCTCAAGTACAAAGTCTTTGAAAGAGCCACACTTCTTGAAGATGGTCTTTGACAGCCTACAAAAGACAAGTGGCAGCACAGACAAGACATACTTTCCACTAAATCAGCCTACCCACCTCCCATTGCAATAAAGTTTTAAGTTCCAGGACTGGCCTCTTCATATTCAGCCAAGATGGAAAAAACAGGAGCCCTGACTGTAGCTAATGTATTCAGTTGGTTATAGTCTGAAGGGGTCAATTGGTCACACTGCTCAGGTACCCTCAAAGTGGGTATTCCTCAAATGTACATGCTACTTTAACTTCGTTTACCTGTAATACATTGCAGCTAGAGACTTGGCATTGTTCAAAAGCTTTTGAATTGTGGGTGAAAGTGTACTGTGCAAGCAACATATCAATAACAGGACTAGGAGCACCTACCTTTCCAGGCAACAAAGTTGCTGTTTTTATTGTAGTCCTTGTGCAGGAAGAAACCACGCATGAAATTGTAGATTTCAGCAATGACTGGACGATTTTTGAAGAAATCCGTCAATATGCTGGTGATATCGGTGATTGGTTTTATGATGTATGTGTCCAGAGTTGATGGTTCAGTGTCAACCTCTGTCAAAAGAACACAACAGCTCAATAATACATACAATTTATGGAAGTGTCAGTACTTTCTTAGACCATGGTAGTAATTTAAACTGTAAAAAAGGTTTTAATATATTGTTATATGGTTTGTGTAAACAAGTAATGACTAATGACTGATGAAGAAAACGCTTCAAATGATTAGGCTGGCAATATTCCATATTTTTCTTATTGACAACAATCCCATGAAATGACCAAAACCCAACAATAAATTAATGCTACTAGCGAGTATTATGTGGTTCTCTCTGCTTGGTACATGATCTTTACGTTCCACATTCCAATTGTGATGTTCTTCCTAGTTGAAAGAAGGGTCCCAAGGCTTCCAGGGACTCCTCGCTTTCACCACACGACATCAGAAAACAGAAAAGGGCCAGAAAAGATTGATGAATGGAAAGTTGTTGCTCTATTTGGGTCATGAAGAGGACGATGCCCCACAAACAGAAGGGGTTGCACTCATGCTGCCAAGATCTACACAGAAAGCACTGATAGGGTGGGAGGCCCATGGACCAAGAATCATCACATCATCATTCAGAACACAGAAGCAGTGTTAAGATGTGGAGTAGGAAGCAGCAGGAGAAGGACCCAAATGCAGACAGTTACGGAGGCTCAAAGCAGTTTTTAAGGTTTATTAACACACTTGAGATACAAGTAAGTCCAGGTACGAGAAATCACAGGAGCACTAGCAATAAGTCCAACACAGGAACAACACACAAATAACACAGAACACATCCGAACACAGGAAAATGAACCGAATGACAACAAAGCAAAAGGACCGATACAAGTAGGAAGAGACTGACGAGGGAAATCAGGGGCAGGTGAGTAATGGGGAACAGGTGAGGCCAATCAACAAACAATCAAGACTAGGGGAGACACAAGGGCAGGAAAACACTGGAAACAAGATACAAGACTTCAAAATAAAACAGGAAACCAGATAAAGACGACAGATCATAAGCAGAAGATCAAGATGAACGTGATCCAATATTACGCAGCAACAAACAATAGTGGAGAAGAAGTGTAAGATGAATTCTATGACAGACTTCAGAACATTCTGGGCAAATACGCAGAAAAACATGTCACCATCCTTATGGGAGACTTTAATGCAAAGACAGGAGGAGATAACATCAGATATGAACACACGGACTTAGAGAAATTAGTGAGAATGGAGAGTAGTTCATAGACATTTTTGCATTGAACAACCATTTTCCCGCATAAGAACATCCACAAAGCTACATGCGTATCACCAGACCATATTACAGAGAATCAAATAGATCACATCTGTATAAGCAAGAAATTCAGAAGATCACTTCAGGACGAGAGTACAAAAGGGAGCAAATGTAGCATCAGACCACCACCAAAGTTGCAATGCCAGTCTGCTGAGTGACACATAAATTAGAGAAGAGTACATATTGAAACTCTCCAACACATTTTAAAGGTCTCTTTAAAAGGTCTTGACAGCCACTGGCAAAATATTAAAGATCACACTGACAGCAACATGTCAAGAAGTTGTTGGCTACAGGAAATTTCAACAAAAGGAATGAATGTCTGCTGAAACTCTACAAAAGATCAAAGTCAGGAAAGAGAAGAAAGCAGCAGAGGCAAACAGCCACACAAGAGCATCAAGACCAAAGGCACAAGAAGAGTATACTGATGCCAACAGAGAAATGAGGAAGAGCATCAAGAGACACAAGCTGAAATACATCGACAGCCTAGCTAAAGAAGCAAAGGAAACAGCAGGCAATGGAAATATGAAGAAGTTGTACGACACCACCAGAAAGATATCAGGCAAGTATATGAAGCTGCAAAGATCAGTGAAAGGTAAAGAAGGTAACACCATTATGACAAAAGGTCAACTCAATAAATGGGTGGAACACTTTGAGGAACTGCTTAACAGACCCCCAACACCAAATCCCCCAGATATCCAACCAGCAGAAAACACACACCTGCCCCTGATTCCCTCGTCAGTCCCTTCCCTATTAATACCAGTCCCTGTCCTTTGTTCTGTGTCGGTTCATTGTGTGCTTGTGCCCGATACCCTGCCCGATACCCTGCCCTCCAGAAACTCCTGTCAGCGTCTGCATTCTGTCTGCACACTCTCCCTGATTCCCCGTCTAACACAGAGACCTGAAGCATGACAAAGACCACAATTAATAAAGTGCAAACCTTTATCAACAACTGTCCAAGTAGAATTCTTAATATCCACTGGCCAGAAAAGATCAGCAATAACGATTGGTGGACGAGGACATTACTACCAGCAGCAGATGAAATTGGAAGAAGAAGATGGAGATGGATCGGGCACACACACTAAGAGAACCAGTGTCAAACATCACTAGACAAGCTTTGACATGGAACCCTCAAGGGAAGACGAAAAGAGGCCAGCCAAAGAACACCTGGCAACGGGATCTCCAGGCAGACATAAAGAGAAACCAAAGCCTGATATATCTTATTCCTCTGTGCCATAGACCTCTGTTGATCAATTAGCAACACCATTGCTCTGATAGAGACAGGTTTCTTCATATTGATGAATGAGGGCACTGTAGTTTACTTTTAGTCCATCCTACATACAACGGGCTCACTAGCGCACCAAAATCTCTTTTAAAACTATTCATTTTTGTTTGAGTAACATTTGCTAGACATTACAATCCCCATCTAGCTATTTTAGGAAATTGCTGAACTGAAGTATATATTTGTCAACTGTTTTTAAAGATTTGCGTCCTCAGTAGGAACCAATAGGCTTGGCACTGGCCACAGACAGAGTAGAGAAGTCAGAAAGTATTGAGACGGAATAACACATAGTTGGTTTTGGTCTTTTAATAGGATTTGTTTACATGAGAATTATAGAAACACTAGCCTTATTCTTTAATTTGTCTGCAAGTTTTAGTGCACTATAAAATAAAGTAGCTGTACCTATGCTGCTGACATCTGGTCCAAGCCAGGGGTTCCAAGAAGGTGGGGACCCAGTAGCAAGTGTCCACAGCTCGGTCAGGTTGATAGAAAAGGCACTGCTCCAAATTCCTGACAATGTTGAAAAAAATCAAAACATTGGATTAAATTGGTATTTTCTGTGCATTGACATCGCAACAGAAACAGTGGTCTTACCTATCAGATAAGGGATGCGGACTTCTGGGAGTTTCTTGATGATATGACCCAGGAAGAACCGACTACCGAAGTCCTCAGTTTGGACAAATGCCCCGTACTTCTGGATGCCTACCTCATAGGGGGTAAACTCACACCACTCTTTCAACAAGATTTATTATAGTATTAGGAGAGCAAATTGAATAATTTTTTCACAATTTTCAGTTTAAATTCTTTAAGGGGTATGTATGTGTCCTGTTATCAGCCTGGTCCTGCCGAATATTCCCATATGCCTATTGTTGGAATCAATTTAATATTCATTTCAGTTGCAAAATTAGGGATATATTTCATATGACAACAACTTGGCATTTATAGGTTTCAATTCAGTTCTGTGTGATCTAACCCACAGTTGTGTTAATATAGTCCAGCTATCAACATTTGTTATGCAGTATATGTCCTTGGGCTTCAATGACATTGCACAAAATACATGGTTAAGTGTCATTTTTCAGCTATTACAGTAATTAAAATACAAATAAAAAAATATCTTCCATAATATTTACCAGCTTCAGATTCACAGTCCTTTACCCCATCCTTCATATTGACAGCAGTGTATATGGGTAAAGGGTTTTGGCCTTCATTCACTGCTCTCTGTTGCTCAGACAGGGTACTGATGACTTTCTGTAATTCCAACCACATGTAATACATATTTTTTGAAAGATTTTTTTTGTCTTTGCACCCTAATTTTAGGCTTAAAGTGTTCAGCTGCTCACCTTCCCAAAGACAAGATGCTCAAAGATCAGGCCCGCCATATCAATGAGTGACACAATGTAACCCTCGTTCTCTTTCTGTGCCATTTCTTCACTGTAATACTGCAGTTTCTCAGGAGAGAAGGCACTCAGGACGCTCTTGGTCATCTGTTCCTTTGCTGCTGTGATGATACTGTCTATGTCCTTCTGTGACCAGTTAGCTTCCTGATACAGAGTAGACATAGCCCTGTTCACATGAGAAATAATAGTGTTCAAAGGGGTACAATGATTTAAAAAAAAAAAAAAAACCAATTCATATAACCAGGCAAACTTATACTTACTTAGACAGGGATAGGGTTTGCCAGCATTTTCTTAGACCTTACCCTAATGCTGTTTTTAGGCGTGTTCTTTACAAAAGGTTTAAAGCCATCACCCGTAATTTTATTTGAAACAAATGAAATAAAATGACAAAAACAAATGCAAAAGGCCAATTATTTAGCTCTGTGTCTTTGTAACTGAATAAGTTGTTTTTCATTGTGACATGAATGTTCTATACCACATTTAAAATCAAATCACAACGTGATTGTGGTGCATTGTATTTCAATGTTGTCTAGCAGAAAGTAGCATAGACCTGGCAATACTAAATACAAAGCACCGTCATTAGCTTTCATGAGGAGGTGCAGGGGAGCTTTTTCTTTTTTGAGATGGAGACACATTGTCCATACCAAAATGAACAACAATCAACTGTCCAATCCCAGCTTGGGCGTGGGACCATGGGCACAGCTCATCATTGCTGACAGCTGATGGCAGCCATGACAGACAGACTTTCACATTAAAACAGTTATGTGAAACAATATGTATTTTACTTCACTTTCTCCCTTTGTTGGATTTGTTTTTAATTAGGCATTTCATTTAATTTCTTCCATAGAAATTAAGCAACTGTACCAGCTAACCAAATAAAAGAAATTGGGCCTCTCATCTGACTTGGTGGCTTCTTCCTTTCTAACCTGTGGTTCAGTCCCCAACATAAAACACTGGTATATTCTGTGTTCTAGCAGAAACAGGTCATGCCCTTTATTCACAGCCCCACTGGCCTCTCGGTTTCCTTGTTTGTTGTTATTTCTATAAGAAACAGCCCAAAATTTAAGGGATTGCCTTTCTTTGCAACAACACCAATCTATGATGAGAAGATAGATATCAGGATACTGTGAACATTAACTACACACTTACCATGTGGATCCAGAAACACCAGTGATGTAACTGACAGCATCCAGGACCCCTATATCTTTCAGGCCCCTCAGACTACCAAGCAGGCCTGTCATTGCTCTGGCCCCTCCCCCTGAAGCCACCACTGCTATTGTTGGCACCTGGACAGATGATAGAGAGGTGTGGTTCTAGCAGCTCTGTGAGACTGTACTTCGACTAAATGGTACTTTAAACCAAAGCCTGCCAACATGCTTAGTTTAGCATGTTAGCATGCAAACATTTGCTAATTAGCACAAAACACAAAGCACAGCTGAGGCCGATTGGAATGTCTTTAGTTTGGCAGGTATTTGGTCATAAACCAAAGTATTGGACAACTGAAAAGAATTGAGATCTAGAAGAAAAGTCAAAGTTATTACAATGCATCTTGTGGGGAACATTAATGCTTGTATCCATTAGCATTGCTAAAAATTACATAGTTATTACACTGGTTTCCTATAAATCATAATTTGACTATTCTGCATTACATTTTTTCTGTTACATATGCAGCATTGTGGTCATACTGTATACATATTTTAACAATTCTGCCGTGTGTGGCAATGACATGTGCTTGTAAGTGTGTTGGTGTAGAATGCATGATGTTGCCATTACATCTGTTGGTCTCAACCTCTGGCCTGCATTGTATTGTTTTTTTTATTTATTAGAAAAACTGTTAGCAAATTGACATTGGGTAGGGTGATAAGAGTACAAAGGCAAATATGATTTTTTTTTTAAGTAACAATGTGAAAGAGAGTTGCACTCTACCTTTTTAGGTTCAGGTTGAGAGCCAAGGCCTAAAACCTTCTGCAAAGCCTGTGCCACTACAGCTTTCCTCTTCTTCAGATACTTTTTCTCTTGAGGTGGAATGCCAAAGTCCAGACGCACTGCAAGACATTCCTCCTCGCTGTGGATTTCCAAGGAAAAGCAAGTGTAACATAAAGCTAAAAACCATTGTTTCACTGACCTCTTCGGGTTGAGAGTTTCAGGTTTGTTGCACCCCGAGCACTCACAGCATCCATCCTGGCTATAGTGAGATGGATGCCCCCGTCCATAGACTTTTGATCAACATCAGTGGTCAACTTCACTAATACTCTTGTGGCTGAATGGGAACATGTCCCTACAGCCAGGTTGCATAATCTGCTATAACAGCCTTCCCAGTAGAGTGGAGGCTGTTATAGCAGCAGATTAATGCCCATGATTTTGGTATGAGGCGTTCACCAATCACATATGGGTGTCCACATACTTTTGGATATACTATGTAGTGGAAGTAGGAAGCACCTTACCCTTCATGTATTTCCACATCTAAATCCACTGTGACCTGTGATGGGAAAAATTCCACATTACAATAAAACAAATATAATTTAAAATGTGTTGCTTTCAGCCAATTCCTTGAGCCAGGGTCAGATCTGTAGGGGTGAGGCTGGCTTGCATTGCTGTCTGCCACGGTTGCTGTATTCAATTCAATTTTATTTATATAGCGCCATATCATAACAAAGTTATCTCAGGGCACTTTGTCATAAAGAGCAGGTCTAGACCAACTCTTTATGTATTCAAACGCAATATACTGCTTTTCATAGTAGTATGCAGTATGACACTGTCAAATTGATTTATTTTGCAGTATGCTAGGCCAGGCTTAGCCGGTTTACAGTTTTGGAAAGTGGAAGTAAACAATAGCATGGCTAATGGCAAACCACCACCAGTGCTTTGCATTGTGGGGCACAGTAGGAGAGGTAGACTGGTCCGATGCATACTGGAGATTTTTTTCAGAATCGGTATTTTTGGCATACTGCAGATTTTGCTTTTGTTTGCATACTACATTTTGGCCAAATCAGTACCTACTGGTAGTATTTTGAATACAACCACTGTCTTTATTGAAACTGCTACCAGAAGAAGGACGTGAAGGATAGACTATACTGTATATAACACAGGCTATCTGAAGCAATTAGGGGGGCATACAAAGCCATAAAGGCTTGGGCTGGCCCTACCTCTTATGTTCAGCTGGTCAAAACAAAGGGACCAGTTAATCTAGCTGCACACAAACTACGTTCTTACCTTATCAATAACAAGGGACACTTGCATGTCTGCACATTCCGCTGATAGTGGCTGGAGATGTACACAAGTTTCCATTTTAGGATCAGAGGCAAATGTACCATCAGAGGGCTGACAGACAAAGAGATAAATAACATGTCATGTTATACATTCTGTGAGATTTTGATGAGGCATATGTACTGTAGGTTTGTGGCAGTTATTGTAGGTGCTTAGAAGATAGTCCTTAAAAGAATAACGAGTGAAAGATTCTTTTTATCCCTTTCCTTATTTCATTCCCTCATTCCTTCCTTGTATGTTGAAGGATAGGATAAGTACCTTACACTAATAAAATACTTGACATTTGTCTGTCAAACAGGTAACACTAACAGTTAAAACTCACTGCCACTCCTAGTTCTGTCTCCAAGTCCCTGTTGATGTAGAAACGCAGTTTTGGGTTTTCCTTTGAATCAAGTGATTGATTCTCCTGATAGGCACCCCTCAGTTTCAGCACCTTGTGCCTAAGACCTAGTGAAACATTAGCAAGAGAACAATGTCACATGTTAATCTGTGAAAACTGATAAAAAAAAGTAATAGTTATCATTATACTACAGTCATTCAGTTGTCCTGATTACGACTTCTCAAAAGGATTCTTGATTGTTATCGGTCCCTTGGTCAGACTGTTTTCTTCCACAGCCTGAAAAAGAACTGGGAGGGTCTGGGAAAAAAAAAAAAAAAAAAAAAAAAGACTAAATAGCCTCACTTAGGCTGCAATGCTCACTGTAAATAACAAAATTTTAAATGGATAAAGTTCGTGGCAATCCATCCAATGATTGAGACCTTTCACTCAAAACCAAAAATTAGAACTTCATGGTGGCGCGAGATGAAAAATCTGGGGATCAGCAAAGTCAGTGGGATTCATCCTCAGGGGACCATGAACAGCTGTGCAAAATATTATGGCAATCTATCCAATCTTCAGTGGTCTCTGTGTGCTGCTGTAAAATTTGTCAACAGCACCCCCTACAGTGTCAGAGAGCAATGGCAACACCCACATGCACAAGAGTGTGACTCATGAGAGAACACAGAATCATTTTTGCGCACACAGCCGCAGAGAGTATGGAACGTGGGTTGACAGAGAGACCATGCAAGATCTTAAAGTTGATATGGCAGACTTGTTAGCAAACAGTTGATTTTTTATACATCCAGCAGATGCAGAGCAACATTAACATTCATTTGGAGTTGTGTCTCTGGGAACATGGCGATTGTAAATCTAGTTTGGTCTTTACCAATTTCATGAGGGAAATATCTGGCTCTTTAGTTGCTGGATGCTCCACTATGCTCACCAGCTATTCACCAACTTTACCAGTCTTCCGAGCTCCTTTGCTGAAAAAACAAAAGCCGCTTGCTGCTGCTGGAAACATTTATGAAAGTGGTGATGGTGAGCCAAAACAGTAAAGTTACAGGCCATAAAAAACAAAACTTTTAGTTAGAAGATCCGAGTTGAAAGGCCGAGGGGATTGCAAAGTTGAGTGATAATTAACTGTGGGTTTGTTACTACGAGGGACCTCATTCACATTGCGCATACTGTAGTCATTTGATCCATTGTTCATATAAAATATTGATTAGAGCAGCTTCAAATCCAACGTTGGACACTGATTAGGTGATTTTCCCTTCATTCTTATGAGTTCCATAACAATACAGTCCTTCCTGTCTGTGAAGCTGGCTGGAATCCTTCTTTCCAGTTAGTGAAATAACTATTTGGCGAACAGGACAATGAAAGCTTAAAGTATGTACGACAGTATTGTAGCCTACATACAGCCATTGCTTAGTAGTTTGTCAACTTTGATATCCAGTGCAGAGAATGGGGCAGCCTGGAACACACAAAGAGATATCAGTTACTCTGGTTAGAGTAATCAAAGTAAGATACATTCATAATTGTTTGCACAAGCTACAGAATCCCACTCAAATGCACTCCTTAATTTCCATGTCAAATTATGTTTGGCTTTACATTGAAATGTAAAGGATTGTGTGACCTGAGATGCCTGGTTTCCTGTTGATTCTCTGTCACATGTGATCCCTTAACCAAATTATTGAGGACAATACTTGTTTCATTGAGCTAGCTAGTTGGCACACTTGCACACACACTTGCTACACTTACAAAATGACATGAGTCACAAGTATGACAGTGGGTGCTCTGCTATCTTTCTTGTAGTTCAAATATCATTTCTAATTACTTCTCACCAACAACATGCAGAATGTTAAAGATTTCAAGTGTTAATGCCAACTTTTTGTTGCAATTAGATTCTAGTCAGTTTGTCAGAATACACATGTTGGCAGGTTTAGTTGTCACCCTGCTGTGAGACGTCTGGCCCCTGCTGTTCCTGAGCACCACAATCACAGTCTTGAGTTCCCTCCATTTGAAACATGCTTGATAGTTGCAATACCTTGTCACTCTGGTCAGTGAACTTTTAGCAGTGTCTGCAACCAGTATTTTATCTGAGTGATGCTGAAAATTTCATCTGCTGCCATTTTTAATAAGTAACCACAATTTCAATTAGACTTGTACACACATGACTGTGTAGACTAGAATGTTATGGCTTCTTATATTCCAAGTTGGTGATCCATATTTTTTCAGGGTTTCAGCCAACAGTACTTCACTGAGTGAACACTGGCTCCTGGAGTGTATTTATTTAGATGCACAAGCTGATGCCATGTCAGAAGTCTTACCATGAGGATGCCATTAGTGAGATATTCACAAGGGGGGTTCTCACTACAAAAAGACACACGTTATTTATTTGGAGCCAGTTCAAACGGTGTATTAGAAGAACTAAAGAGGAGCAAATATCTTTAAATATTTTGCAGGAAAGCAAAGTAAAAACAGCAATATACAAAAGTCAGTTACCTCTGAAGTAGCTCAAACCCTATTAGAAGTTGGTCCTTTGTCTATAAAAAAAGTGGGAATAACCTTCAGTCATAATCATTTGCTTAATGGCCATATCGTAAGTACGCACACTACTAAAATAAGCAAGAACATGACATACACATGGAAAAAACTTCTCTTCTTCAGTCCTAATCTGTACTTTTCTATATTTCCTTGTTGCTTTTACCTCAGGGTTTATGATGAAGCCCTTGGTCTCCTTCTTCCCTATTGTGAGGCTGCTGATGTCCAACAGAAGTGTGGAAATTAAGTCATCACGCGCCATGGGGTCCTCGTCATACATCTTGATCTCTAAAATGTTCTAGGGAAACAGAGGACAAATTAAAGTAGCTATTGGCTATTAAAAATGTAGCAAAAAATGATACTAGATGATGTCATAATTTGAATATTAATGTACTTGCTGAACAACTGTACAGTCGGCCCGACACTTGTGTTTGATGTCATGCCGACATTGAGTAGACTCACTTTCACATGGGTAGGGACCCTGAAGGTGAAAGTTTCATTCCACTCTGGGTTGTTACTGTTTGACACAGTTTTTGTGCGGTGGGTTCTTGCCGTTGCCGTGGGGAGAGAGAGAATGACATAGCAGTCGGATTCAGACCCTTTAACACAGACAGGAAAAGATGGGAAAATGGAAACAGACATCAGTTTCAGTTAGTAAACCTTTCATGTGAAAAGGTTTTAAAATAAAGCAGGTGAAAGCGATTCAGTGTCATTCCAAAACATACACAGCACAAAGACGTCATTTTAAAATCATGTGACGTACTTACAGTAATCGCTGGAGTGATGCGTTTTTGCTCTCAGTATGGTAACATTCAAGATCCAGTGGAAGACAGCTTCCGTCTGTTGAGTGAGCCAATTATGATAAGACTTTACACCATGTGCACAACTTGCTCTTCCATTTTGGTAGACTGGTGTTTTTTGTTGATGCAAATTCCCACCCCTGGAAAAGCACATTGGAATTCTTTGCTTGATGGTTTTAGACAAATGGAGGAAAGCCCAGAGCAGATATTGTGATCAAAATATGGAGCTTTTTTCTCACAATTAGTGAAAAAGAAAAACTAGGACAGCAGTCCAACATGGCCTTTTAATATTGCCACACAAACGACAAGCTGTGTTTATGACTGTTAAAGTGCATAGCCACAGATGATTTCTAATCACGATTACAAATAGAACACTTATGTTCACAGATCCTGGTTTTTAACTCTCCTTTTGTTTTCCCCCCCAACATATTACAAACCACATATTTAGTGTTACATGTGACTCTGCCCCTCACGGTGATGTCATAAATCATCAGTGGCTAGGCACGTCAACAGTCATAACCACAGCTTGAGTGAACTACATTACATGGGCACCGAGACAGTGAAGATGCCACATAGAGGTGGTAGTAGTGACAGAATCCTTCTCCAAAGAGGCGTATTGGGTACACTTCCTTAATACCATCATTCCCTATGGGATGAATGAGGAGATTATCAAGTGAAATAAATTTAAAAACAAAAAAAAAAAAAAAGTGTGTGCCAAATTTCATGGGAATCCATCCAACTGTTGTTGAGCCATTTCACACAAAACCCAAACTTTCTGTAGTGTATTTAGTTGAGAAGTGGATTATACTAAATTTGTGGTTTGGTAAGTTTCTATAGATGTTTTAATTAAGGCCCACTGTGGTTGTCTTTGCTCTCCCGTCTGTCTCCCTCCCCCAGCCAATTGCATTCGGTTACCCCCTTGGGTCCCGTGGCTCCGCCCAACCCTTTACCATTTCTGTGAAAGCATCTTTATCATTTTAACACTGACCCAGCTACAGTGGATTGCTGCTGACTCACATTCCAAAAATGTGGGGCTGAATAGCTAAGAGAAAATAAGTTCAATTCTATTCTGAAGCATCCAAATGCAAAGTTAAGCCATTTAGCGCAGCAGCTCTGCAGACAACAGCCAGAGAGGAGGAGAGTCCAGTGAAAACACCAGGCAATGTCCTGCAGCTGAAGCAGTAGGCAGAAGACAACAGGAAAAAGCTAGTCTGGGTTAGCAGGATAATGTTATTTAGCTCAGTATTCTGCTCTGGTTTCATAAAAAAAAAAAAAAAAATCCTAATATGCTAATTAACCAAAGTACTCAAAGTATTTTGCCTTCTTACCTTACAGAACTTACAGGGATTCCAAGAAAATAAAGCTACCGAAATGAATTATGTTGGTGATGCATTTTGTTTGTCAGTTTTTGTTGATACTACTTTAGACTGTCAACTCTCTTTTGCGGAGCAGTTTATTCTTTATTAATGTGATAGTTTCCTCCATTTCGGACTCTGAGGCCCTGCATTCCCTCAAAGGTCAGCACTGTCAAGGCGGTTTGCAATTACTCAACAGCATGAAATTGTGTGTCAAAGCTGAACTCTACTCTTAAACTTTAAACTCTGCCCTGATTCACTTCGCCTCCACTGATCGTGGAAATTCTATTAAATGAATGGATTTCAGGCCGAAACCTCATTGTTATAAATGCTGGTGTAGCCCCTGAGGTAACCTATAGCCCATCTGGATTTGGTAGTTTAGTAGCAGTTCAGGTGAACTTTTACCTGTTTTGACAGAGCAGTAACACTGAACAGCTGCGAATTAAACCACAAAAAGCACTGGATTAACTGAACCTGTTCAATGCTAGAATCCATAGCTAACTGGTAGAGCAACATCCCACTTAATTTTACGTTAGTAACTAAATGTGGAATTGCACATTGTGCTTATTTGGGATTATGCTTTAGCCGGTATAAAGTAATTATTATAACCTTGTCTAGACAATAAAACGACTTTGCTGTAAGACAAGACAATTTAAAGATTGTTTGCAGTCTTTGCTAAATATGGATATATGAACCTTCCACTAATCTTCTTTTAGTGCATGGTTACTAGATTCAGATTTTTTTTTTTTTGTAGGGTGTGTATGTAGAACCCTTACCGCTAAGGGGACATCTTTGAGGTGACTGACAATTTTCCTCTCACTAAAAAAAACAAAAACAAAGGACAAAAGATTTCAAACTCATTTAAAGGCTAAATAGTTTAAACTAAAACGTAAAATTAAATAAAAGCAAAAAATAAATACATTTAAACAAATGAAAAACTAAGGAAATTATGAAAATCAGTTACCTTTCCAGCAGCTCAAAATCCATCCAGAGTTTACCCTTTGACCATATAGAAGAGGGCAGGAAAATATGTGAATATGTGATAATGGAAACAAAATAGTTTTGCACAACAGCTACTACAAAAGATTGTAATGTTGTCATATCCAGGTATGAATCCATCAAACTTCCAACCAGCAGCAGTTTCTAGTGAACAAACCATGATCCCTCATGTTAGAGAGAGACATTTTAAGGTAAAAAGTGGCAGCTCATTTTAACCACTGGAGGCCAAGCTAAACCAGATTTAGTGACATTTTCACATTTGTACTGTGTTAAACTGTTGCATTTTTAACAACATTAAAAAACACACACACAGTCTGCACTACATGACACAACTGTCAACGTCACCGATGACATCAATGGATTCACCAAGTCTGTGGTGGATTTAATTTGTAAAACAACCTGTCTCGGGCTCAGTCTGTCATACCCATGTGCTTCAAGAAGTCCACCATCATTCCTGTCCCCGAGAAAACAAGACCAGCTTGCCTGAATGACTACCGCCAAGTGGAACTTACCTCTGTAGTGATAAAGTGCTTTGAACAGCTGTCCAAGGATTACACTACCCACTACAGTTTGCATACCGTCCCAAATGTTCAGCGGCAGACGCCATAGCACACATCCTCCACACCACCCTCTCTTACCTGGACAAGAAAGGGAGCCATGTGAGATTGCTGTTCATTGACTACAGTTCAGCATTTAACACCATAGTTTCCTCCAGGCTCGTCACAAAGCTCAAGGATATGGGATTAAACACCTCACTGTGCATGTGGATCCTTGACTTCCTGACAGGCAGACCCCAGGTGAGGGTGGGCGGACACACCTCTTCCACACTCATCCTTAACACCAGAGCATCCCAGGGTTGTGTTTTGAGCCCCCTGCTGTACACACATGACTGTGTAGCTACTTTCAACTCCAACACCATCATCGGTTTTGTTGATGACACAGCTGTGGTGGGCCTGATCACAGATAACACTGAAAAGGCCTACCTGAAGGAAGAAGAGGACCTGACCTGCTGGTGTCAGGACAACAACCTAGTCCTGAACGTTAGCAAGACTAAGGAGCTGATAGTGGACTTTGGGAAGAAGCAGGGAAGGAACTACGCACCCCTTAATATCAACGGGTCCTCGGTGGAGAGGATGGACAGCTTCAAGTAACTTGGTGTCCGCATCACAGAGGGCCTGACCTGGGCGCCCCATACTGGTTCAGTGGTGAGAAACGCAAGGCAGAGACTGTTTCACCTCAAACGCTTGGGTATCCCCTCAAATACTGAGGAATTTCTACTCCTGCATCAGCGACAGTGTCCTGACAGGGAACATCACTGCCTGGTACGGAAACAGCACCGAACAGAACCGCAAGGCCCTGCAAAGAGTGGTTCGTTCGGCTGAACATACAATAGACGGTGCTCTACCCTGCCTAAAGGATATTTACACCAGGCGCTGGATGAATAAGGGTAGGAGAATCATTAAACCACCTGGATAACAGCCTTTTCTCCCTGCTGTGGTTGGGAAGAAGGTACTGGATACACCAGGCCAGCACTGAGAGGCTCAGGATGAGCTTCTACCCTCAGGCCACCAGAATCCTAAATGAGGTCACTGCCTAAGACTGCCCCCCCCAAATCATACACATACAGTATATGTAGTACTATTCCTATTCTATTTAAACTATTGCACAAATGGAATGAACTGGCAGGATTACATTTCACTGTGATTGTATCTTATATGATTACATGTAACACTTGATTGATTTATTGATTGATTTTCTGTCCATTGGCTAAATTCACTAATCACTTTAGCTCTATAGTACCCTTTTCAAATAACCTTGCAGATACTTCAAACTTACTTCAGATAGGTAAACCTGGACAATCATGTCTAGTTTTAGTTTTTCAAAGTGTTTTGTTGTTGTCTGCCAGACTTCCAATCAATCATCACTTTTAGCTGCATTATTATGGAAATGTCTATAGGTGCTGCGTAGGTATGTTTTTACCTTAGGGTCTATGATGAATTCCTTGGTTTCCTTCTTCCCTACAGTCAGGCTGCTGATATCAAACTTTAGGGTGGAGATCAGGTTGTCATACTTCAGGGTGTCCTCGTCATACAGGTATATCTCAAGTGTGTTCTGGAAATATGATACATCTTTATAGCGGGCTTACTGAAAACTAGCCTATAATGGGCAGCACCATTGGCATAAAGCAACAGTGAGCAGGGGGAAGAAATAACATTTCACATTTGACCCTTTAAAATAAAAGCACCAATTCAGTTTTAGATTTACTTTTAACTGACCTACTGCTCACCACACTTTAAGAACAGGCTGATAATACTGAGAAATTGGACTAAATTGAGGATGTAAGAGCAGAGAGTGTTATCTGTTGCACAGATTGTAACCCTCCTGAGACAAATGTTTGGTGAATTTGGGCTGTAGACTTGACTTGACTTGACTAGGCGAAGTGTTATGTTTGGAAAGAAGGGCAATAGTGGATTGGCCATATAAAGTTTTCCTGGTGGGCTGCTTCATAATTTACATAAAAATAAATAAAAAAAAACTACAACCAAAAACTAGGGCTGTGACTCTGAGGACACACTCACTGTCCACAGCCAGTACCATCTTGCTCTTACATTAGGCAAGCTGTGAAAGAAACTATTCCTGGTATATGGATTCTCTTTTTGACATTTGGCATGTTAAGTTTGATAATAAAATATGGTGCATATACAATCCAAATGTGTGGCCAATGTATTACAGAATACCTTATATCTGGGGTAGTGGATAGGGTTGCTGACTTAAGTGCAGTGAGTTTGAGGTTCAAGGCACATGATCCTTTCAGATTTTATGTGCATATGAGAATTAGATTAATATCTTCTCTTGTGCTATTATATTTTATAATATAAAAATCTGGGTCAAAAATTCAGGCCCAGTGCGTCCCTGAAAACAGGGCTACATTTTGTTGTCAAAGGGGATGCTAGATAGAGACCTTCTATGCATTTTGTAAAGAATAGAGGGCAGCATCCTCTTTTTTTCCCTTTGTGTAACACAAGTACATAGTGTTCTAGAGGCACATCTATCTAAGAGTAGTCTACTTTTGGTCAATTTTGGAGGCTTGACATTAATTCTGAAGGATTTCAGTCAGAAAGTGAATATTTTTAGAGGTTAACCAACAATAATGCTCAAGCACTTTAAAGGAAAACTAATTATTACTTATCTTATATAGACAGAAATTTTCAGTGATACATTTCATTCTTCAAAAAACATATTTCTTGTTTTAAGTTAAGCACAAAGTAATTTAAAGTGCCCTCGGAGAAAGCATTAATGCTAGTACTACAAAAAAAAGTTTAATCATAGGTGGGGTTCAAGGGGAAATAACTCAGAAAGGGTTCTATTGCTATGAAAAACCAACAAAGAGTTCCTGATAGATTCCTACATAAAATCTTTCAAGAATTACCCTTCAAATATGAAAGATTCTAAGGACACATGATTCAAGTAAAAAAAAAAAAAAAAATAACCCACTAAACTCCTAAAAGAATCATTAGTACAGTACATGTGTATGTTCAACTGAGCAGTTAAATTACTCAGTGGTCTCACCTTGAGATTGTCATTGACCTTGAGAATAAAAGTTTCATTCCACTCTGGGTTTTTGTTGTTTGCCACAACTTTCGTCCTGTAGACTCTTGGAGATGTGGAGGGGAGACATATAGCAACATAGCAGTCTGCTTCAGACCCTGCAGTTTGAAAACAGGAAAAGGATTAATAGACAGGATTAATGTAACCACTGTAGATCATTAAAGATTCTCCCTGCTCCTCAGTAACTAAAGTTATCAATATCATCATTAGCAGCCCATTTGATGAGCTTTTTTCTTGTCTTGGTGTCTGAATAGTACTTAATGTTGGGGCAGGGGTTTGTTGGAAAAACATGATGTTGTGTACTGTCAGTCAAATCTGATGAAACCACACCCACACTGCCCTGATGAAGCAAATTAGCCTAGTTCTTGAGTGGAAAATTCTCAATAAATATGTTTTTCTTTTTCCTTCAACTTAACTTCAACTTTGATTTTGGCTTATTTAGTCATGAATTTATAGAAATACTTAAGATTAGAAACCAAGTTTTCAGGAGTTTTAACAATTTGGCATCAATCAGGTTAACAAAAAGCATTCTTTCATTGTCAAACAGAAGTCAAGTGATGAAACTCTGCAATGAAGAAAGCAGATCTTTGTGAGATGTCTGTCTTGACAGAACTTGAAATATGGGAGAACCAACAAGTACACCAAAAAACAGTAGCCAGTTTGGGCTGGAAACATTACAGGGAAGGGGGAGTTTAATACATTTCTTCACATACAACATGCGGCCTGGGTGGAATTAACACCTGTGGTAAACACACACCTGAGTTGAGCTGTTGTGCAATGAACTGCGGAACCAGATTCATAAAGAATCTCAGCAAAGTATTTACTGCTGAAGGCCAAATAGAAAAGAAACAGTGTTAAGAAATACTCTCTGGGGCTGTAAAAGGGACAGATTATGGAACAATGGACAGTGTTCTCCACAAATATAATACTAAATATTATAGAATACTACACATTATAGGAAATCAAAGGAACCCTGTGATGTGGGTTAGACTTTCTACAACAACAACAAGTAGATTGGGACATCCCTACTTTGAGAGGGTCCCATCTTTTTCCAGTGCAAAACTTTATTTTACATAAATATTTAAACATTCAATAAATGTCACTTCAAACATGCATTATATTATATATTATTAGGTCTCCTTGATTACTTGGTGGTGGTGAAGGTTTGGCATCAAGTGAAAGCATGACATCACTGCATATATACACCCCATATAGGTGGAAATGAGGCAAATGGATTTTAATCACGACATACATCAAAGTATGCATGTCACAATACGTTCATTAAGATCAAATTGATCACTATACGTACAATAATCTGGAGAGGGGATGTTTTTGGCTCTCAGTATGGTGACACTCAGTGTCCATGAGGTGACAGCTTTCTTCTGTTGAATGAAGCAAAACATCAACTCATGAGGCTATGAAACATATTCAAGGTGACAGGTGTGGAAGAATCTTTAGTGAAGAAAACGATCCTCTGGGAGGCAGCGTTCTCAATCAAACCCCCTTTTTTGCGGTTAGCATAGACAGCATTAGCTCATCAACATGTATTCTATTCTGAGCTGTCTAAAATTTACATCTTTATTGTTTTTCAGATTTGATTCATTTTTTCATCATTTATTATTTCCTTAGTTATTTTGAATATACATATATTTATTTTTGTGCTGGTTTGTGGTATTGGTATTATTCTGAATCAGGCTTGGAGTGCACCCATCCACACCTATGGGATCAGACTAATCCTATTTCTTCAATGCCACCGAGTCCGATTCCTCTGTATGTGACAAAGAGACCATTTTTAGCTTCAAACATGAGACTTTTCTTAAGGTAATAAAGAGGAAACTTTAACAGGAGAAGATGACAGTCTTTGCAAGTCCTTTGGGAGACAGCACCCCTGCAATTTCACCAATAAATGGTGCAATAGCAGCATGACATCGTCGGTGTCAACTCTGCCACCAAATGTCAAACATGTACATACTCTGTATTTGCATATTTAACCCTTTCTATTGAAAATGAGTGATTTGAGTGATCACAGATATGTGACGAGTGTTACAATGTGTTGATGAAATGTGCGATAAAGTGTGTGTCAGAGTACATCTTCTTCAAAGTCCTAGATGCACTGTGATGCACCTCTGGCTCCGACCTCTGTTAGCCCGGGGCTTGTAGCTCTAATGAGTCATATTTTTCACAAGTTCAAATGTGGGCTCTGATGCAAAGTGGCTAAAATCATCATACATTTAAACACAGTAAATTAGCATCAGATGCCCCCCCCCCCC
>LKNJ01002173.1:0-25986 GCA_002120245.1 Maccullochella peelii | reverse complement strand
CCCCCCCCCCCCCCCCATAGGAACAGGAGAAAACTGACTGCCTCTAACAATAAGTTATGTTGCAAGAGCCACGTAAAACATCGTTAGTAACGAATGATCGTATGACTCCATGTTTTTAATTCATCGTAAGGTGCTGTCTTCTCTACTATTTATTATCTTACTAAGTAAATGACTTCTATTAGATATTAGTGACTGCTGCTGTTTTAATAATGTCCATTTAAGATATGTATTTAATGTTATCATCTTAGCACTTTCATCCCAACTGTGTATTATTACAGCCCACTTATTTATTGTTTCCATCTCATGTATCATAACCCATGGCAGAGAAAGTTTTTAAGTGTATGTATGAACTGCCTTCATCGTATCCCTTTGTTTAATTTTCCATTTTTATTACAGCATGTGCTTTGCTTTGAAGCCAAAGACACTTTTCCACATGAGTGGACAATAAAGATGCCCATTAAAAAACTAACTGCAAATTAAGACATTTGCAGTCAAACTGCATTGCAAATTGCAAGTGAGAGCTTTAACTGTTGTTGAGATTCATTCGGCTTTTTGAAATAACAGGCTTGGCATTGCTGCATTACAACTGGAAAATAGAAGATTGTTTTCTTGCATTGGCATATCTAGCTAGTCAAAGCCCAACAAATAACAAAACGAAGTTGTGATGTTATCACATCAGCTCCTTCCAGCATAGGAGTGCTTGGCTAAAAATGTCTAACTATAGAAAAATCCCTTTAAAAAGGAGAAAAGCAGCAACTCCCCAGACTCAACAAAGCACTGTGCTGTGCTTAAAATTCAACTGAAAGTCAATAATAGTATAATGCTTTGTTTCAGCAAATATCTGCACATATAGTAAAATGTGTCCTGGGCAAAACAACTGTTTCACATTTGAATTGTCCCCATCCCTGCCCAGGTCTTTCTAAATGTTGAGCATGGTGTGATAAGACAAAGGTCAGAGTAAAAGCAACGATTCAGAAGATTCTAACCATTCTAAAGATTATAACCCTGGGCTCAGATTTTCAAAAAATAAATTAAACGTTGCAGTCTTCTCTTTGAAGTGATATTGAATATAAGAGAACCATTAACCATCAAGTGCAGAGAAGTAAGTGTTTATTAGCTTTATTTGGCAATACTAATTCATATAAAATAACTTCCTACAACAACCAAAATGTTGCATATTTAATAGTAATTTGCTATAATTTCTGGGTAAAATACTACAAATATATGAAAGTACATAGCTTACACTGTTTTCTTTATGTTATTTGCAATATAATATTCACTGTAAAGATCAGTCAACTTGTTTGGGCTAAATTAGTATCTTGCCTTGGAATGATACAGAAACATAACACAATAGGAAGTACAACATATCTACAATAACAGCACCACAAACACATTGTTAAGTAGCAAACTATACAACCTTATACTCTTTAGAATTATACATTGTACTCACCGACGCCATTTGGAATGTTATTGACAGTTTCGACAAGAGTTGCAAGAAAGCAGCTGTGCTGCAGTCCTTATAGGCTACTATCTGGGCTAATGGCTGTTGTAAGCTATTTAGATTCCATGTTAATTTTCATATGCTATGGAAAACATAACCAAATGAGTGGAATTAGCATGAAACAGATCTTTCATTTCCATAAGCACCTAAAACAAATGGCAGACAGTTATATTGACCTGAGCTGAATCCTTCCTGCTTTTACCAATTACACCATAATTGGTATCAGCTGAGAAAGGGGGGGGGTGGATCTTACTCTGGTTGGTTGAAAGTAGTCTTTGATTGTCTTGTGCTTAGCTTCTTCAGTTCGCCTTTTTTCTGCATGACTGACAGGGTAAAGCTGGAATAATATTTGAAAGTAAAATATCTCAGCTCAGCAACATTCATCTTTGCCTAAATGCCCTGATGAACCTTTCCTTAACTGTCATAATCTCAGCCAAACACACACTCACCTGGAGGATGCATAAGAAATTATAAATGATCTAGTTTAGAGTAGTCACAAAGGAGTATTGAATTAGTATGTGATGCACATGTGACCATAATGCTCAAGTGTTTGCACAAAGTTTTAACAAGATGACCAAGGATCAGTGCAGTTGGAAAGTGGACCTATGTTCAGTAGAAAGCACTTGTCTTTTATTTCTAATCCATACATTTTTGACACTTATCATGGTAGGTACCACGGTTATTGTGGTAGACTAAGTAAAGTAGCCCTAACAATCTTCTCCCTAGCTACTTCCTCCAGCTCCCTCTGGCAAACCCAAGGTGTTCCAAGGCCCAAGGTGGGATTTATAGTCTTTCCAATGTTCTTGGTCTGCCCTGCGGTCTCCTACCAGTTGGACATGCCTGGAAAACAGGGGGTCGTCCAGGAGGCATCCTGATCAGATACCTGAATCACCCAAACTGGCTCCCTACAATGCTCACCCTGTTCCTTAGACTAAGCCCAGACAATCATTGCGGTTGCTTGTATCCGCTTATCTATTTTGTTCGGTCAGTACCCAAAGCCCATGACCATATATGAGGCTCCCTCTTCACCACGATACTCCTGTACAATCTTCCTCTCAATCTCAGAAAACCCTCAAGGTACTTGAATGTCTTCATTTTAGGCAGCAACCTGTTCCCAACCCAAAGGGGGCAATCCCTTATTTTCCAGCAAAGTACCAATGGCCCCAGCCTTGGAGGTTCAGACTCTCCTGCCAGCTGCTGTACACTCGGCTGCAAACCGCCCCAGTGTGTACTGATCACAGATCGATGATGCCAGCAGAACTACATAGGAAAAAAGCAGAGGTGCACCACTGTGGTCACCAAACTGAACACTCACAACTCCTGATTCTGTCCATGAAAATCACAAACATTGTGGTCTCAGTTACATCTAGACTTGAACTAAAAGACAGGATGTGTTTTTGTAGGCTAAACATCAAAATAAGTGTACACAGGCAGTGTGTAGAATAAAATATTTCGGTCATGCACCTTCGTCGGGCATCCTGACAAACAGCAACTGGCATCCTGATGAATGTCCATGAGTGAAACGTTTTATTTATAATAAACTCAGAGCTGATAGTGTGCAGGAATTCAACTTCAAATGTAGCCTAAACCTAAAAATAAGTGCGACACAGGACTCGGACCTTGGTCTCTGGTCCTAAGCCCTGCACTTTGTACACCTAATATCCATCCCGACCGGTATGAGAATGTA
The DNA here is from genome assembly GCA_002120245.1 of Maccullochella peelii. Classification (NCBI taxonomy): domain Eukaryota; kingdom Metazoa; phylum Chordata; class Actinopteri; order Centrarchiformes; family Percichthyidae; genus Maccullochella; species Maccullochella peelii. Next base: position 22,798 of record LKNJ01002173.1, on the reverse strand, counting down.
ACACTTCCTGCATCGGAAAACTGTTGCTGGTGAACATAATCTAGGCAGCAACATAACATTTCCTCCAAAAGATATAAGACAAAATCATTTAGCAGTACTTGAATGTAATTTTTACATGCCTGGTACATGGACAAAGCTCACTCTTTTAAATTAGCCATACCCTCTTAGTCCCATACCTCTGGCTTTACAGACAACACTGCTGTCTGTCAACAACACATCTCCTCACATAACATGGCTGTAGCTATTCAACTTACTGCAAAGAGACCTGTGGTGCATAAAACCAAATAAAATCAAATTCTTTTACAAAACAGCACAGTTACAACAGAGAGGCAATATCACAAACTAAATTAGAGGAGAGAGGACAAAAGACAAAAGATTGATCATTTTTATCTCATTCTTCATTAAGTAAGGATTCCAAGAACAGCACGTTTCCCAGCAGATATGTAAAGTATAGAGCTATAGAGCAGGTCTAAATTTTCATAAGTGAGAATACCTATACTTCTATTCACACTACAGCCTATGACACTGTTCTCCAACCATTTCCCACCAGGAGCCATACATGTATGCAATCACTACACTACCTGTCTAATTGATTAGACCCAATTCTCTGGCTGAAGGTTCACTGTCAAACCAATGACTACTGTCGCTCTTGATGTTCTGAGCGTTTGACTAACCTGGGGAGTATTACCTTTGGAGGCCACATGAGGGCCCCAGAGGCTTAATAGTCACACATCTCAACTGATATTGAAACATTACAGAACTGTCCAGCGATCTGATTCTGTGACCCACAACCTTATATTTAATGGCCCTTGGCACAGGAACCCTGCCTTCATGTGCAAATCTGTGACTGACATGTATTAGAGCATCATCATTTATTGTGGTGAACTGGCCTTTTGATTATGGGCTGGGAGAATAGCAAATCAGAATATAATTACATTTAAATCAAAAAGATTGTAGATATGGCAAATAAGACGGAGCAGGGGGCAAAGGTTTAGTCCTGTAACAAAGTCCCAGGTTTTTGTTTCAGGTGTGTAAATATTATAACTTGTGTACGAACGAGAATACGGATTTCCTGTCCTCAGTATTGTGTCTGGGAATTTGGGGGTTTTAATGAACTGAAAAGGCTAATTCTGATATTTTCTTTAGACAAAATAACATTAAGTACAATCAATGTATAATATAATGATGTAGTCTTTCTCCCCCCAGCAGTATATCCAGGCAGTTTGGAGAAGGCTGTGACCCAGCATTTAGGGAGATGAAATATACAAAAAATCTAATTGAAAAATGCACGAGGTGATTTGGTTAGGGGATTGTTAGTGGAAGAGCTAGGAGGATGTGCTGATAATGAGCTGAAGCGGGACACTGTGAAATATCTGTCTAATTGATTTCACTATCTAAACATTATGCTTACATCCTAGAAAACAACTTTCCTGTTGGTAAAGTGCACTCACATTGTTGGGAAAAAGGGTTCTTCAGGGGATACTATGATGTTGATGTGATCCTTATGAACACAAGATGTACATCCCTACATACTGGGAGTCTGACTCATCACTAAATGGAATATGTCACATAATTTCCTGTGTACTGCCATATTGTCAAAGTGAAGATTTATGCAGAGACCATTGTTATTACATGATAGGATTGTCTCAATGGCTTTAAAATGTTTTCTTGCTACTAACTACACATATACTGCAGATAAGGTGGATTTGAATTAACAGTCTATTATCTTGGAATTACGGCTACAACTTCCGATTCTTATCATTATTGGTTAACGCATAGGTTTTTTTTCAAGTCAATCTTTTAGTCTATAAAACATGAGAATGCCTGGTGACAGCTTCAGATTAATTGTGTTGTCTGACCAACAGTCCCAGACCCAAACATATTCAGTTTCAATGCTGCAAAATAGAGGAAATCAGCAAATCCTCACTTTTGAGAAGCTAAAACCAAAAACATCTTGGAAATGTTGCTTGATAATTGATTTTGATGATTAATCAATTATCAAAATTGTTGATGATTCATTTTCTGTCCATCAACTAATGGATTATTTGTTATTATTATTGATGTTTTTATTGTATCTGGTGAGGCCAAAGGTGATTTTCTGGCTTTGGCTGAACAGTAAAGTTGTATTCTATTCTTTTCAGCTCTGATCTATTCTATTCATCAATAACTCTGAAAACAGTCATCTGGATTTTGTCATCCATAAACTCACAATGTATGTACATATACACTGTGTTCACACCAGTTTAGTCTTTTGTACTTAGACCTTGTACATACTTTGGTTTATCACATCTGCAAAAAAAAAACATTTTTTTTATATTCAAAGTTAATGAAGCGCCAAGGACATCTTTTATATGGCAGGAGTGAAATGAAAAGGATGTTTTGATTAGACGAGACATTACCAGACTGAATCACTTTCTTTTGTTTCGGACGTATGAGAATGTGTGAACACTTTTACTTTTAGATAAATGATGCACTGGTATAAAGGATTATAAAAGTGATATATCTTTTCGTGCCACAGTCATAGTGAGTTGCAAGCACTGACTGTGACTGCTTCCACCTATTCTTCAAGTATGATTCCCTTTCATCTCTCGCTAAGACTGTTATTTCGCTTTTATTCGAGCAACCTGACATAAAGATAGTTCTTAAAAGTCCCACTGATTGATGAAAACCATCTTGTAAAACACTTGTCGAAGATGTTGCTGCAATTCAGAAATACAAAAACAGGAGAGATGAAGGGCTAACATGTTCTCATACCTCATTTATTCCTCTAGGTATTCATTGTTGCTTGTATGTGACTGCTCTGTTTTGTTTCGGGACAATATGCTGCTGTATACCATTATTGATTTTCCTGCTTTGATGTTGAATGATTGACCAGTGAGACCAATTGTATGACGGAGAAAATGTGATCAATTTTTCATGCACTTGCACGTGCATCTTCTTAGCTCGTTTAATTGTTGTGCTTGTGTAGCCTTTCCTCGGTGAGGAGATTCTGCAGCATCATTTGGGTATGATAGATATCTTAACTTCTTTACCTTGCCTTGAGTAAAACGTGCCCTTGCAGACATGGGTGAGTCAGTATGGGTTTTAATTTGTTTGCATGTGTCTTTGTTTAAATCATATGACCACTGGAGTGCTGTCATTCATTGCATGTGCCCCATCCCTTAGATTTGCTGTGCAGCTGTGTTTGCTTGGGTCATACACCTCCTCTTTAGCTGGCTCGCAGTGTGCAGTAGATGTTCTGGAGGCATTCTATAGGCCCACTGCGTAAAAAGTGATCAGTCCTCCAACAAATGCACCTTGATTTCATGGAACAGCAGGTGGCTCTCAAATAACAATTGTCGATAATTCATTCAGACCACTCTGATCCGGGTCCTCGTCCTCCAGGAGATTTAGCCAGTGTTTGCTCCGTCTTTGCTTATAACTGTTCTCTCATCATGTGTTGTCTGCAATTAACTGCTTTGTACTCTTTTCACTCTATTTCTTGTCCCTTCTGAATGATGTCCTTTGGGCTTTGCCTCTTTTGTGTGTGTGTGTGTAGTACGTCCTCTTTGCAGGTCTTTGTGCTACAGAGGAGGTTTTGGGGTCCAGGTCTTACTTGCTTGGTGGCATCTGGAAGTTACTAGATGTCTTCGCTGATATTCTTCATACATGTTTGCACATGACGTACCTAATATTGTCATTCTTTACCTCCATAGCATTATTTCACTATTACACACTATTTCTGTCTACTCTGTACACACTACATGTTTTTCCTTATCCGTATCAAAGATCTAAGGATAGGGGCTACATTGGTTGTATATTGTACAGATTGTAAATTTGACCCTTTAAAGGAAACTTTGTGATTTGTGGCTGCTAAACCTTTGACTTTTCAAAAGATTGTAATGGATATGGTTAATTTTGTGTTCATCTTTTTAACTTAATTCATGTTTATATACTGTTATTTCACTGTGTTAGCTACTGTAGCTAACAACCTAAAATCAGTGTAGTAATATCTGTAATAGCTAAAAGTTAGTAGTGGCTGGTAGTAGTAGTAGTATTGGTTTCTTAAATCAGTGGTTCTCAACTTTTATCTGCTTGTGACCTCTTGTCCTTGGGAGTTGTTGACAATACAAAAGAAAACCATATCCTTTAATTTTCAATGCATGCTTCTTTTCTAAGGACCTTCTATAGTTTAAACAGGAATAAGTATAAATGATTTTGCCCAAATTATACTGTATCCTTGTAGAACTGTACCATTTTGTGCTCTCATTCTGCGAGCTTGTTGTGGAGACAGAGACAGAAATAATTTGAGAGCGAGGAAGAAATGGACAGTGAGGGGCCTAATGCCAGTACGTAGATCCTCACTCCCAACATGCTGGCTTCTTAAAGGTTACTGTTCAACAGTTGTATGCTACTTAATCGCGATGGCTCCCAGCAGGAATAATCTATTGTAATTCTTTATCACCCAATACTGTTAAGATGAGGTTAAACAGAGAGCAGCGCAGCTTCACAGCCAAGCCTGCCGTGTTTCCAAACACTCCCAAAAGATTTGCCCTGTTAAAAAAAAAAAATCCATCTGTGTTTTGACAAATGGTGGGCTGAGTGGTGAGAGACGGCAAGAAAAACACGATTTATTTTCAAAGCTTTTATGATGCTTTCCATTGTCCCCTCACGCTTTAGTCTCGATGCACACTACGACTGCCAATGGGGACATAACTGTTGCAGAGACACAAAAGAACTGCTCAAATTACACCTGTGACAATTACTACAGCAAGGCGCTGTCTGCGGGACAAAAGAGTGTTATCTAAAACTACTCACGGAGAATGTACAGAAAAAATCAATTACTGCTAAGGCTTTGTTGCAGGTTTTAGGCTGTCTGGTATGTCACGCTTAAAATATTGTATTGACAACAGCAGATTAGTACAACTGCAATGAGATATTTTCTGTCTTTAAAATGACAAAATTACATGTACTGGCATAAATACAAATGACCTCTGCGCTATACATTAGTCACTTTTCTATCTGCATCAATAAAACGTCTTTATTCCACATTATAATGTGCGGTAATACGATAAGACGATTTGCTTAGGCCTTGATGAATTGCAGCAACTTTGCATAGGACGCCTAAATCTTAAACTCTTTGTTTTAAGATTTAAACCTAGAAAACATCCACTGAGATGTGGTTGCTGCTGAAAGCCAGGCCTATCAGAAAGCTAAATGATGTTACATGCTGCCTCAAAAAGCTCCAGAACCTTGTTAACCTAACAATATTAAACAAAGTGCAAAAACCACTGATTTTGGTGGGTTATGTCCAGGAAATTGGACATTTCTGGAAAAGCTAAACAGTTCAAGGAATGCTAGCAGTGAAGGAGAGCACTGGTCAATCATCTGGCGGACAGCCCAGCCCAGCTTATTGAAAACAAATGCCTCACCAAACCAGAATGAGCGAAGCAAAAGTTTAAGCAATTTGGCAAGTGTTGAATTGCAGTGAAGTAGCACTGCACCTTGAGTGAAAACAAGATAATTTGTTTCCTTCCGTATCATTGGGCGCCACGTAGGAAAATAGAGGCTTGAGCCACTGTAGTTATATACAGTATTGCCCACGAACCAATGTGCAGGGATATGTATTTGTTTACTTTTCTTTTTTTTTTGCACAGACATCCCATGCAGTAAGAAAATCAACATGGAAGAGTCTACAACTCCTCGCAGTGTCACGCCATCACACACTCTTTAAAAAGATTTATGTTGAAAGGATATATTTTCATTTTTGAAAAAGACTCAGTAATTTTCTAAAACAGCTGGTCATTGCAGTTTTTAGCAAACATCAAACAGGAGGAAATAGTGCATTTGTTGGGGACTATTTTCAGCGGTGGATTAATCCACATTTGGTGCTCTGATGTATTTCCCGCAGAAGGATGTATGTGGGACTGGAAGCCCTCAGTGCCCATTAACAATACAGTTGTGACTGGCCTGAGAACATAAGGTTCCTACAACAGAAACCAACACACACAACAATTAATCCTAATTATTAGCTCAGTTGTCAAAACTACTCAGAGTTAAAACCTAATGTGTAAACTTCAACAGCGCCAATGAAGGTTAAATTGGTAGGAAAGTTTGTTTTTACAACGCCATCATTAACTATAAGCACTCGATATTTATAAGGCACCAAGGATTTTGAACTAAAGGGAAAAAAGCAGGATAAAAATTCCACGCTTGGAGAGAAAACCATCAGTGCTCAACAATTTTTGAGCTCAGCTGCCAGTGTAGCCCTCTGCCATAGATGGAAACAAGCTCTTTATTTAATGGGTTCAAGAACAGCTTGCTCTCTTACTGTGGAACATAATCACCACATTTGTAAACGTAAAGCAGGGCTTTGAATGTAACCATTCATCTTGAGTTACCATGTTGTCGTTCAGACATCAAGGCTCTCCAAGGCCTGCGCTCTCCACAGCAACCTACCTTGTATTAGAGAACCTAAAAGGCTTTTCCACAAAGTGCCAAGTAGCTCTGAGTCCTAATAACAGGACCACAAAGAGCCAACTTATAGCAACTGCACTAGGCATTAATAACGTGTTAGGCACAGTCATTTTCTCCAGTTTACTTTGACTGTTTTAACTAACTATTACTATTTAACTATTTATGTCTGCCACAGTCATAGCAAAAGAGAAGGCATCATAAATAAACATGCTGGCATCTCAGCGGGTCCTGTAACAAAAGCAACCATTTCCGCCCTTGAAATAACTTGAAATTTCACCCCCTCATTCTGTTCGGCCGGCTTGAGCAGTTTAGGGTTTGATTTGATTTCCTCTGACACATTTATTTCTAACCAAACATTAAATGCGTTCAGAGAACAACTCCAATTTCTGGTGTTGAAATGCTGAAAACTGGTCAGAGCGGGGGCACATTACAGCACAGCACATTGCGCAGCATTTTGAAGAATGTCACTGAAGCCTTGTTGTATTGAAAGGACGACTGTAATAGTGATGATAATGCTGGTGATTTACCATTGGCCTGTGGTGATTTGACCATTGCAGAGCTCTGTGTTAGTGTGTGTGTGTGTGTGTGTGAGTGTGTGTGAGGACACTTGCCTCCAAAGTTGGATGCTTCCAGTATAAATACACATGAAGGAATATATGAAAATATATTACAGTATGATGGTTTATTTTTTATGGAAGGCAGTGCAGATGTTCTACAATAATATTAAAAAATGCTTGGCTGATATGTAATTATCCTTCCAACAGGAGAAAAACGAAGGTGTTTGGTTAGAGAAGAAATTCTAGAGAAGAAATTCTACATCTGGTCTGTTACTGGCCTGTTTGTGTTTTACATGAGCAACAGTACAGTTGCAGTAATATAGTTTAAAAATGTACAGGATTACTTTGCTGTCAGTAATGGAATTGGTGGAGGAAATATCAAAAATAATGAATAAACAGTGAGGGTCTTGATCTTAAAAAAAACATTTCACACTACTGACTATGGCTTACTACTGGAGAATCTGGAAATATATGCCATTAGAAGGCTTAAACACTCCTGGTTAAGTAGCTAACTTGAGAATGGCTACCGGTATGTTCAAATAAATAACTTTTAAAATTTAAATAATAATAATTTAAAATAATTGAAAGTTACTTCTGGGGTTCCCAAGGCTCTGTGTTAGGCCCATTTTTGTTTATTTGTAGGTAACTGATATTTGTAAGCTTTCCAAAACTATACATTACTTCCGATCTGAAAACGCCTATTGTAAACCCAAATAAAGGTCCACTGATGTATAAGATTAGTAATCCATCCTTTTCATAAATTAAGCCAATGGCTGAATTAACTGTGATTTTCTTTAAGGAATATCCCACACTATATTCACTGGGACCACTGTGTTCTGACATCTGATTCCCTCACATCATGATCTGTCTTGCTTTAACCAATGGCGAAGCTGTAAATTGTAAATTGTAAATTGTGTTGGAACACACACAAACTCTGCTTTTTCAAATGTGAAAAGGGTCAGTCAAAACAATAAACATCCCCATATTAGTTCTGACGAGCTACTGTTAGCTGCTAAACTATGCTAGCCACATTTTACAGAAAACGATGAAACTCACTTCAGCAAACCATTGCATTGCACCCAATGCATCCACCTGATTTATATTTTCTAAATTCACTGTCTCTACAGTTTCTCCAATGACAGCTATTTTAAGTCAACACAATAAGCAAGGTCACACAAACCATGTGTAGCAGACTGACACCAGGTAAAGGCTGTAGGTTTCACATTCAGTCTGCCTAGTGACATCACTGGCAAACACTTGTCAGCACACTTTCCTAAAGACTGTTCAGCATGATGGCTGCTTATGGTGTCAGTCAACAAATATAATGTTAGGATGTTTTTTTCTAATGTCGAGCAGTATTAAAATTGACCTGTTTACAAGTGAAAACTCACCCTTCCCTGGATGTACAGTATGGTATTGGTGAAGCCTGGACTAGAACTTTGGTGGCTGTTTGTGATGTTTACTACACTATTAAGATTTTCCACAGGACTTGCACTGCAATGTATGTGTTGGTGTGCATCATTTACCAGGCCAGTATAATCAGGAATGTACTCTTTAATTTTACTGATCTACCAATTGAAATTCCATAAATAGTTTGATTCAAATCACTTGAAACGCCATGTTGGTAATTTACCACTGGAAAATGTGTGTGTTGTAAAAGGGACAACAGTCTGCTATACAGTATACATGCAGTATTCTTTGCACATTGCGGCACTGAGTGTGTGATATTTTTGGGGATGTAGAAACTGAACACATCAGTCTTTTCTCCTCTTCAGCCATTGTGTGTAGCTGAGAGGCCAAGACGCTGCGTCCTCAATCTATTTCCCAGGCTGGGGCTCTGCACCACAGCTTGAGAAGCCCAGGTTCCCTTTAGTCGCTCCCTTTTTAGCCTCCTTTTTACCTTTCTCAAACAATGGATCCTGCCCCACTCCAAGCAGCAGCCCCCCAAACACTCCGTAAATAAAGTTAGTCCAACATGCAGCCCTTAAACCCACCCCAAGACTGCTGCGGGGCAGCCACACTCGCAGAATTGTTTGTTAATAGTCCAATTAGATAATTGCCATCTTTCACTCCTTTTCCTCTCTGTTTCCCATAAAGGCATGAATGGCACTCAGGGAGGGGGGCAGCTTGAAGGGGGCTTCTGGCCAGCTAAGGTGACAAGAAGGGCCAGAGAAAGCTCCTTGCACTAGGCCACTGGTTTGAATTGAATCATTGTGGCCTAATCAATGGTCTTATTGGATTACTGGCCACTGCTGTGTTCAGAGATATTGTTGCACTGACAATGAAAATTGCTAAGAGTTGGTGGTTGGGTGGGTGGGTAGTGGGCTGGAAGGCGAGTGGTGGAGAGAGGTAGGGCCATTCCAGAGGTATGCGTGTGTGTGAGAGAGTGTAGGCAGCCTAAGCACTACTGACAATTTTTGTTCCCCTTTTTTTTGTCTTTTTCAAATGCGCAGGTTAAGATTATGAGAGCTGAAGGTGGCTTCTGGGGTGCAATCATTTGAATACTGAAGGATGTGGCGTTAGCGGCCAGGACCTCGCTGGGTTGCTCTGCATAGCTCTCTGAATGAACACAGGACGACACAGGAAACTTTGACACAATTACCGTTAAAGCAGAGCACGGAGCTGTTCCAGTGCTCAAACTGGCTGGGTTGTTGCCTTCATGAATTTTGATCGACGTGGATTTGTTCGTTATTCTTTTCACCTGTCTCTCTCACTCTCTCTCTCTCTGGCTCTCTCCCAGTGTCTCTTGTCTACAATAGCGTAGTGGTGAGATCGGCACATTGCAGAATTCCGTTGATTGGTGAGACAGCCAAAGGGAAAAACGGGATCAAAGTTCGCTGACATGCTGTGGCAATCAGGTGCGCGGTGAAAAGTCGGGGGGAACAAAGTCTGGCTGTGTTCTGCGGACGAAAGAATGAAGCACCCGGGAACTTTTTTCAGGTCTGGAAGACTCGTACCCCTGTGATTGTGTGCGTTCATGTGGGGGTTCAGGCAGGCTTGGTTGCGAGACAAGACCAATCATTTGTCTTGATTCTCTGGGCTGAGAATAGGCTAACTGAGGGGGACGGGACAAGCAAACCCCTCTATCAAGACCTGATCTATTTCCCCAAACAATTTAGTGTATTCATGAGGTTACGCAAATGTGGAGGCAGCAAAATTACCGTAATCAATTGAAACAGCAAGTGCGCATCCATGGCTCTGATTATTTGGAGATCATCTATCAGCCTGATGTCTATGTAACGAGTAAAGGGGGGCATTGAATTACTGTTGAGTTTCACTGAGAAGTCCATGATCATTGGGCAAGGGAGTTTGGTCAGTGATAATAGGGCTCCTTGGTCGGGCGACGGAAGTATTTCACCAAATATTAGATAGCTGACTCTTCCCTGCTGAAAGGTGCTGTTTTGAAACTAAAACCCACACTGTCCAGACGATCTGGTGCGCCGTGTTCTCCGTAATCTCCTCTTTTTTTAACGTGACAAAGGAAAAAAAGAGGCGGACGAGCCGCAGGTCCAAGAGGATAAACTGAGCATGGAGGTCAGGTACAACCAAGAGACAGAAGGGATGGGGCTGAAGAATGGACTAAAGAAGGGGAAAGACGACAAGGACTCCCAGGGCAGCTTGTCCAAAAGCTTCCTCAAGGAGCAGCAGGACTCCTTTTCCCCTTCTGGGACCGTGGACAACTGCGAGAAGAACAGGGGGAGCACTGGGGACCCGGACTACTGTCGGAGAATACTAGTCCGAGGTAAGGCTTGTGGTCTTTCTTTCTTTCCTTTTTTTTTTTGAATTGTTTTTGAAGTGTTGTGAGGAAACATCATGTTAGATTACATGCATTTTAGAATCAGGAACATGAGAGAGTATCTTCAAGAACAACATTGAAAAATGAAGCCTTTGTAATATCAGACAGTGGTTGTTGATACATAAAGAGAAAGTTAACAATTAATCTATTTTATTTTTTAATTAGGATGATATTAACTTAACTTTAAAGTGAATAGCAAAACGTCCCCTTAAACAATTACAAAGACGGTTTGTTTAATTTACATTTATGGAGCCTTTTTAAAATAAAGAGGGTTACCTCTGGGAATATTTTTTTTTCTCAGTTTGAGTACAATTATAGGAACCTAAAAATGTAAGGGAAGTAAATTATTTGTCATGAAAAAGAGCTAATTGTTATTAAAGAAATGTATCTTTAATTGTAGGCCTTACTGCTTGACCACAGTGATTTTATTTTTTTATTTTTGTCATTAGACTTTTTGTAAACACTGTGACAAGCTAAATTTTTCTTCAGATTTCATACTTACATAGTATACCTAATGTTAAATTATTTTTAAAAAAGTTTAATATTCCTGGGTAAACATAAATGTGTAAATTTAAAGGTCTTACATTTAAGGAGAAACGCCTATGGTGTACATACTGCATTACACTTTCAGGGTGATAAAAATTTAAATGATAAATATTTAAACATTGATGGTTGGAGTTTTTACAGATATTTAATGTCAACAAAACCATTGGAATTGTGTGTATGAGTGTCAGTTGCCCAGACAGTCATTTATGTAATTTTCTCCATGCAGTGTTGGCCCACTGAGAGTGTATGTAAACAAACTCTAAATATAACTTCACCAAAAACAGAGAATTAGTTACGTAAAATATAATGAGAAAATATAGATCAAAGGTTTCTATTGAAATACTTGATTTGCTATCAATCTTTTTTTTGTTATTAATATAATAATTATGAATGAAATTCTTGGAGCATTGCAACCACTTTTATTTAGCATGATTTGAAATTATAGTCAATTTAATAGGCTACTAGCTTTAAAAAAAAATTGCACACTTGTCAAGGAGAGATTGGGTTTACTTGAACATAATGTTGACGACAGCACCCATTGTTGTAATTTGTCCTTTGTGGTAACGTAGGTATGGATTACATGTTGTCAACTGAAATGGAACCACAACATATTTCTGTCATTTTTATTTAATACGTTTTTAAGTAATCTTCACTTATTAGGTGCACACATTTGTGAACATTTTGTATACATATGAATGCGTCTTTTCAAACACATCTCCACTGAATTCATGCCAAATAGCTTTCCATTCATGGGATTTAATCTGGACTGATTTTTTTCCCCCTTAATAATTTTAAACGTAGGGTGTTGAAAACTCATACATGTAATATATCATTTAAACAAACAGTATTTGTCTCTAAGTACGTCATGTTAAATTTAGTCCACATGCACTTGGGTTCAATTTAGTAAATAAAATCATAATTTGACAAATTATTATGAATTCTCAGTACCTCCACTACTGTGCTATCTGTAATGATAATGTTTCACGTGATTAACACTGTAAAACCAGCAATATATTGCATTTATCTGTTCTTATTGTTACTTAGTTCTCCTCTTTGCCTCAGCGTTGTTCATTTAAAGTGTTAATTGTTGCAGATGCCAAAGGCTCCATCCGAGAGATTATCCTGCCGAAGGGTTTGGATTTGGACCGGCCCAAGCGAACCCGCACCTCCTTCACTGCAGAACAACTCTACCGGTTAGAGATGGAGTTTCAGAGGTGCCAGTATGTGGTCGGGAGGGAACGGACAGAGCTGGCCCGTCAGCTCAATCTCTCTGAAACTCAGGTATGTATGCGTTGTACTTGTACCTACTAGATTAAAAAATAATGCATTTATTTTGTGTAAAGTGGAAAATCTTCTGTGCAAAAAACATAATGGATGCTTTTGTTTTGAATTGAAATAGCAAGAATGTACAGTGTGAATTTAATGTCATTTCCCATATGTGTCTATCTTTTTACACCAAATACCATCTATTTTGATTTCAGATAATCATGTTGAGATCTATTAGTACCACTTGCTTTGTCACAGAAAAAGGTGAATTTACTCATAAAATCAAATTTCATTTCATTTGTAAGCCCTGACACAAATAAATGATGAAGTCTCAGGCAAAACAGTTTGTTGATTTTAAGGTGCCATTGTTTGAGTCAAGTAAGAATGAAGAATTTTGTGTTTCACATCTGATTAAAAATATAGGCCTGTTGTACAAGCACTACCGATGTAAACAAACCTTTAATGGCAGCAATAATCATTAAAAACTTCACAGACCTGTCACTTGATTTAGGAGTGCTTGCAGGTTCTAATTCAGTGTTTTGAATATGAGCGCTGGGGTGATTGTACCTTTAAGGATTTCCCACAGAAATATTTCTAATTGTATGTATCCCTTTAAAGTAAATGTAATCAACTGGCCTTCCTAATAAATCTAACGTAGTGTCGATATAGCTTACGGGGTGTTTGTCGCTGTTGCCTGAAGCTGCTAAAATGAAAGGTAGCAATAGACTTCCTCCTCATGTCATATGTGCGGGGTCAGCAGCGGGTCATGCGGTGTCCACTATGGGTGACCTGCATTTGCACTCCGTGTTTGACACCAGATTCCAAAGCAGGTCACCCGGTAATCCTGCATGATTTGGACTTCAGGGAACCCTGGCTGTCTGCTCCAAAGCTCTGGTGTGTTTTCAGCTTGCGTTTCATTCACCTGTTTATTTATTTTTGAAAATGTGCAAAACGGCTAACGGTGCCATCGGCTTGGTGTTTGGTGCTAATGTGTTGTGGCTCTCAATGTGGCTCTCGTAGACCTCCACTCAAGGTCAATCTTTTGTCACCAAACGACACCACAACCGACAACTTTAATCTGTGTCTGTTGATGTACAACAAGGTCACTGTTCCTTTTGTTAACAGCTATGCAAATTTTACTTACGTATTTGCTACAACTTTTTACATTGTAAATGTTTCTCTCGACACAATTGCTCCTTTTCTTTTTCACATAAATTCAAAACAAGTTCATTAAGTGTCTGAAGATGTTATTTTGCTCACATAACGGTCATATAGAAAACAACCTTTGCTCCCTATTTAGGCAGGACAAAGGCTTCTGGATTTTCTTCCAGTGTCTGCTTCCTGTCCTGTTGAAATGCCTTTTAATGGCAACGTGGTGAAATTAACATTTTGTTCCCTGGCACTCACGGGTTGCTACATTAAGGCCATTTGCTGTGTGCACGCCTAATCATCTTTGTTTGAACTCCCAGCTTCATCTTGTTTTTTTCTTTGCACTGAGGGAAGATGTTCCCTCTGAGCAGTCTTTACGTCGCACACAGAAAATACTGGATTGAAGCGGCGGGGCTTCTTCTCTTGACGCCAAATGGTTGTTATCAGCTGGTGAAGAGTTAAACCACCTAGTGAAGGAACAAAATATTCAGATGTGATTGGACTAGCATTAGGATTGAGCCGGATGCTTGCTGGTGATTGGTACATTTTGTTCCATATGAAAGCAATCAGGTGTGATTACAGGAGACTAACAGGTACGATTCATAGAAAACCCTGTATTTGTTTCAGTTCTGACATGAATTCAATTAAGATTATTATGTGAAACTGATCAATGGGTATGTCTGTATAGAATAACTAAATGCATCTGTTGAGCCAGATGAATGACTTGATTGAACGTGTTAAATTACAAGGTTGGTGCTCTTGCTACAGTTTAATGAATTGGATCAGTGCATTCTTTTTTCCACCCTTAAGTATGAGAATATAGGGAATTGGATTTTCCCCCCTCTTTATCTTGATACTCCATTAACTACTGGATATATATATCACACACAATCTCAAAATTCGGAGAAACAACATTTGGTTGCGACAATATCTTTCCTTCAAATTAAATGGAGATTAGGAACGCTTTACATTTTCATAAACTACAAAAATATCCAATCAGATGTTTTCATTTTTTCCCCCAGAAATGTTATTATTGCCTTCTTTGACTTTTAAAAAGGCCAACTTCAATTTTTTTTTCTTTCTTAATTTCTGTCTGAGATTCTATGTTATTCTGGAGGCTAAATGTACATTTTCAGGGCCAGAAAGTGCTAATTAAAAGAAGGTACAGGTCACCGAAATCATAGTTAATGTGGTGGCCATTTTTAATTTGGAGGTAGAAAGAATGAAAATTTGCAGGAACAGTGGAACAAAATAGGTGAATGTGTTATCCAGGGTTTTCATGCCTTTGAAGTATGTCATTTATCTTGGAACATCTACTGTTAACTCACAGCATTAGGGCTGCAATTGACAATTACTTCCAAGGTCAATTAATCATTTGATTGTCATTTCATTGCCAATTAAACAATTAATTGTTTAGGCTGTAAAATGTCAGAAAATAGTGAGAAAATGCTAAACTATCACAATTTCCCAGAGCGCAGTGAGTGACATCTTTATATTGGTTGTCTCCCCAACCAAAAAGTCTAATAAAATATTACATTCACACTGATCCTCACATTTGAGATGCTGACTCCTGCAAATGTTTGGATTTTTTTGCTCGATAATTGTCTTAAACAATCAAACAATTATCAAATATTGGTGCTTCGTTTCCTATCAATCTCAACTTATCATATTCAGCTTTAAATAAATATCATGCCACAATTTTTCAACATAATCACAACTATCCATAAGCAATAAAATCAGCCAACAAACAATAAAATGACTGGAGTCAGTTCTATGTAGGTTTTCAAAGACAAGATTACACATAGGAGCTGACTACTTGCATCTCAGCTCATGCTTGAAGCTTTTGTGGTGTAAGAGGCTGAGAAAGTTAAGTAGTGGTTTACATATGAAAGGCTATCTTTGAGTAAGTTTTGATTGAATTAACCTCCTGCCACTGTATCACAGTGAGCCCTCTCCTCCATGACTGAATGAAATCACTGCAGCTTTTGATCAATCAGTCTACAATCATTACCTGGTGGACCATGTATCTGTGTGTGTGTGTGTGTGTGTGTGTGTGTGTAAGCATCCCTGCATATATAGCTACTATACATTAGTGAGTATCTGAAAGTGTGTGTAGCAGTTGGGTGGAGGATGGACAGGTGCTTTGCTAGTTTTGATCTCTGAACAGAAGCGTTGGGCAAAAGCAATCAGCTTAATCTGTGAAGACACATAGTTGTATAGCTCGTGGTGCAATTACCTCGAAGTACTGCTATTATCAGATTATTGCTACACTATGATCACAGGCAGTATGAGTGAATGTGAATTATTGCAGGACCGTTTTCTTATTGCTGTACTACGAAGGAACATTAGAAAAGGTTTTTTTTTTTTTTTTTTTAAAGTAATGCTGTTATGAGTATTTAAATTCATATTTTCTATTCCATACAGGAAATATATAATAATAAATGAACTATATATGTCTCTAAAAGCTCTTTCTCTCATCTGTGTTCCTCTCCAGGTGAAGGTCTGGTTCCAGAACCGGCGCACTAAGCAGAAGAAGGACCAAGGGAAGGACTCGGAGCTGCGTTCAGTGGTTTCAGAAACAGCAGCGACCTGCAGTGTCCTCAGACTGCTGGAGCAAGGCCGGCTGCTGACGCCTCCGGGCCTGCCAGGCCTCCTGCCCCACTGCGGCAGCGGCACACTGGGCTCCACCCTGCGCCCTCCCTCCATGGCCATGGCCAGCAACGGCAGCAGTAGCAGCAGCAGCAGCGGCGGCAGCACCGGCACAGCGGGAGGCAGCCCTCCTCTACCCGCCGTCACCAGCTCAGGGACAGTGGCGGGCCTGCAGAGCTCACCGGCAGCTCACGGCCTCTTCAGCTTCCCCATGCCCTCCTTACTCAGCGGCGTCGCCAACCGCATTTCCTCCAACCCCCTGTCCATGGCTGGCTCTCTGGCTGGAAACCTGCAGGAACTTTCTGCCCGCTACTTGAGCTCCTCTGCTTTTGAGCCTTACTCGCGGACCAATGGCAAAGAATCCATGGACAAGAAAATTCTGGAATGATGCTTTGTTTTTACATAGATGGATTCCTGTTTCCTTGGGACACGTTTTGGTTGTTTACTGTCCTTGTTTGGTTTTGCTCATTCTCTTTCATCTGTCTGTGTCATGTTCTGTAGCAGTTCATGTATTCCAGTTGCACATCTGGCGCCTTGTACAAGGAAGAAAACAAAGACACAACACAAGCTCATTTAACAAAGATGGGGTGGCAGTAGAAAGATTTTGCACAAAGTCTTCATATAGGACTTTGTTAGAGAGATTTAGAGAGACACACTCTGAGGAGATTACTGAGGGATCCTTCAGGTTCCTGTTAAGTCCCATCTATTAATCCAAAATAACAATATACACAGGGGCCCAGAGAATATGGCTGCTTCATACCACAAAAGCTCTGTCGCTGCAAGAGAAGTGGTACATAGTGTATAGCAGGAAGTATGACAGGAAGTGTAAAGTGATGGTACCTTTCTGAATTGTGTTTTATTATTTGATTGTGTTGGGTAGATACATGCCACTGCAGTGAGTAGATGTAGAGAAAGAAAGTGAGTTGTCAAACACCTGAGCAGCAGATTGCGAGATCCAATCAGCAAATCAAAAAAAAAATAAAAAAATTTAAATGCAGCATTATGAATGAACGAGCAAGGTCGATTTCTCAACATAGAATTGGGGGAGGAAAAAAAGTGCCTCTGTTTGAAGGTCACTGCAAGGCTAGTGTCAGCACAAAACCCAATGTATTTAACGCGTGAATGCAATTTGCTTATGCAGATGCCTCGCAAAAATTCAGCTTACAAAAAAGTCTTTTGTATATCTGTTTGTATTAAGTTTGGACCAAACCAAAACATAATCCATAGAAGGTGTTGTCATTCAGTACGATGGTTCAATTGTTCAGTGTTGTTTTCTCTATGGTTTGGTGAGGATTTTAACATTTTACAACAAAAGTCTTCACTTTGTGGCATTTTCGTCTTCAAGATGCAGTACCTGACTTTTTCTTTTTGTCTGTGATTTAAATACCACTGTGAGCTCTCAGAGTTTTGGTGTACAGTTTCTATTTCATGCAGGAGCTAAGCGCAGGAATGAGTTGAGTCCTGAAGAAAAGCTTTTCAGCATTAGTAAGCTGCTTGCTTTGTTGAACACTACAAGGTAACAGGTTTTTCAGTCATTAAGACGGTATAATAACCTTTCCTTCCTGTGTGAAATTTTCAAATCCACAGCTTTCATAAAAGATTTAGGCAGACTGATGCATGTGGAGAATGAATGGAATTATTGTAGTATAAAAGTACTGGAAATGAGAAATGTACCTTAAAATTGTTATTTTATTGTAAATTATTCACTTCTGTAATTAATAGATTATTAGTATATCTGGAAAACAACGAATGAATGAATGTATTAGCGGGGTTGAGGAATCAATCAAAAGCTCTTTGGTGCTGTTGTTGTGAAATATCTTGAAATTTGTGAAATATGTGGTACAAATGTTCATATATATTATGTATATGGCTACAGACAAAGACACGTGTGTTTTTCATTTTTCTTTCATACATGTTGCTATGAATCAAGTTATGATAAATGTCATGACTGTTATACTTCATACACCATGGCCTCATGTGTATGCTCCTGAAAGTTTTTGTGCCACCATTTTTGGTAATGCGACTTGTTGACAATGTTATTACCACTAATCTTTGAGTAGAGTGGAACGATATGTAGAACTAGCAGTCATGAAGTTGTGATCAGTGGGGAGTTTTAAATAGGACTGCAACTAAGTATTTTCATTACCAATTCATCTGCCAATTATTTTCTCAATTAATTGTGTGGTGCCTGTCCCACTTTCCAAGGTGACGTCTTAAAATGTCTTGTTTTTTCTGACAAACAGTCCAAAACCCAAAGATATTCAATTTACAAGGATCTAAAACAGAGAAGAGCAGCAAATCATCACACTGGAGAAGCTGGAATCAGAGAATGAGTGCCATTTCTCTTCAAAAATAACCTACATGATTAATCAATTATCAAAATAGTTACCTATTGATCGACTAATCCGTTAATTGATTATTTGCATCACCTCTAGATTTCATCTTTGCCTGAAATGGTACAGCTACTAGTTTGTGACTAGTGGAAATTAGATATGTGACACAGGCAAAAGCATAATTCCAGTGGGAATGGAGACACCCCTGTCACTTTCTCACATTTAGGATGAAATGGATCATGTAATCTATATTTTCATTTAGAGTTATTATTCTCCTGAAATACACTAGAACTGAACATCAATCAAAGATAATGAAGTAAAGGACATTGTTCTTTATAGTAGTGGATATTAGGTCACCATCAATAAAAGTAAATGTGGTTTTAAGTTAGTGCATTAATAATACAACATTTTCCATAGAAGTTTTTTTTCTCATTGGGCAATCAGTATAATTTACTGTAATTTACTAGACTGATATAAATGTATATACATGCAAGAAATAGCATTCACAAAGTTTGACCAAAAAAAGCTTTCGACCACATCTCATGGTGAAAAAGTTAGTGAAGTTAAGATATTTCTTTTGTCAAACTACTGACCTTTAACTTCATTGTGCCCCCCACTTCTGAAAACCAAACCTACGCCCTTGGACACAAGAGCATTAGTTCACTACGTACTCTTAATCTGTACACTTACTTGGACTGAGCTGAGAGGCAATAACAGGACAATCCCTATTGAACTGTCAGGAAAGGCGCTGGGTGAGCCCGGTGTGTCGTGGCCGAGGTGTGCAGCAGGACAGCTTTACTGGTTCCATCATTAAGAACCTCCCCTGGACCATGAAAAGACCTGAGTCCTTTTTCAAACACACACAAAAGACACTGTACATGAAAACAACTCGCTAAAACACAGGATCTAGAGTTTCACAGTAATAAACTAAGACCAACAGTAGTCCTCATCAGCGGTTGAGGATATGGACCAGAAGCACCAGTGTAGTAGTGTAGCATGGTGAATTATGGGGTTTACCTGCTGTTGCCAGTGGTGGAAGTACTGTAGTTGAGCATAATTTTGAGGTACCTCACATTTAATTTATGCTACTTTACTTCAATTCCATGAGATTTTAGAGGGAAATACTGTGCTTTTTATGCATTACAATGATCTGACTATAACTATACTTATCTTGAAAATAAATATTTTACAGTTATAACATATGATCATCTTATAAAAATTATGTATTGTTAAAGATGAAACTGCCTTAAAGTATTTAAAATTAGCTTTACTGTGAACATTAGAATGCATAATGAGTACTTTCACGGTTAATACTTTATGTACATTTCGCTGATAACATTGTGTATGTTTACAACAGTAAGAGTTGTAAAAAGGCTGTTACTTCTGAAGTGTGGCACTGCAACTTTTACTTAACTAAAGGATCTAAGTACTTCGTCCACCACTGGCTGTTGCTGTGAATGTAAGAAATGGACTTCAGAGCAATATATGAACTTTGAGGAAAGAGAACATATACCAGTGCAGCACACAGTGGTCTGCAAAGATACTACCACAAGTTTAAGCTTGTTTGTAATATTTAGACAATTTTGTGATCTGTTCTGAGTTTAGTTCTGGTTCTTCTGGCAGAGTAATCACAGTAGAAATGCAGGGACTGTCCAGTAACAGAGAAAACTGAGGCTCTTTTGTGAACAGACCCAAAGAAACCAATCTTCCCCACTGTGTCTTGGGAATCTCCCCAGAGGAAAGAAAAAGGTTGCATTTACGCCTCCTGCCCCCTCTCCACCGTCTACAACCACCCCCACCCATTCTCCCTTCACCCTAAGTCCAATTAGAAGCAAGGTCTGGGAGGTTTTTGTAAGTGAGGGGTTTGGGGGGGGGGGCATGTCTGTGTGTGTATGGACATGCAGGGCTGTCATAGCTGCAGACCACCAACACATTTTTGCCCATCACATGGTCCAGTCTTTAAGCTCAGGTCTTAGGAGGTGAAAGAAAGGCTACATCCTGTCTTGTTTTTAGAATCTGTTTTTTTGGCCATGTCCTTTTTGAGCCATACAGTAGATCAGGGGATTAACATGCTAACAAGTCCTACTGAAGAAGTCAGTTTAGAAGTTTAAGCTCTGCAGTGATACGAATCTGTAGGATTCCCCTCTAGGCATCCCAGGCCTTTGACAAACCTACACAGCTTAGTCACTGTGCTTCCTCATAGAATAATTAATCCCATTAAGTAATCAAAAGGAGTGAGGGGAGCAGAAACCCCTCGAAAGCAAGGGTTCCACTTGTGCATTCTGTAAAACACTTAGCATAAAGCCATGAAATAACTGTACTTTCCAAATGTGTTACTTTTACACTACAGCAAAAAGTACTACAGCACCCTTGCTGTATTGTATTGGAACGTAGTTTGCAGGTTAGAATACCAAGATGTTTTCATGTCGCTTTTACAATTTAACCAATGCTAACAATGGCTACAATGCTATCAATGGTATTACATGCAAGTAAAATGAGCAAAGCTATCGTCATTTAGCCGTGTCTCGATTCTGTAATATTGTCATATAAACAATCAAATGACTGTGTAACGTAAAAAAAAATGGGTTGCAGTTCTCCTCAGCTCTATAGAATGTTTTAGCCTCTTTGAGCTCAATATTTTGGTTCAGTCTCACAGCTTTCATCAGCAGCAGGCAGCTGTTTTCAGTGAAAAAGCTCAGTGGAAACCTGCTCAGCACCAAACAGCAGACAGACACAGTTAGCGACACGCTAGTGAACATAGTGGAGCATTTAGCAGCTAAAGAGCCAGATATTTCCCTCAGGAGTTGGTGGAGACCAACAACAGAGCTAACAGGAGATTAAATATTGGACTTAAATTCATATGGTTGACACAAACACAACTAATATTGCTTCCCACCTGCTGGTTATGGAAATAGGCACTTGTTAGCTAACACTTAAAGGATAGGTTCACAATTTTTCATGTCTGTCTTAAAACAATAGTCAGGTACTCAGATGAACATTGAAGTAGTTCTTTCTTGCTGTATCATTCCTCTGGTTCATACCGGTCATTAAAAGATCTGTTCCTAATGCATTTTCAATGTAAGTGTTGGGGGACAAAAAAAGTTTATGTGAGGCTTCAGCGGTCTAAGTTAGACAAATCAAGTGTATCTTCCAAAATCTTAGTACAAAATTCCTTCTTTTTGTTACTATTCCTTCACTGCAGCTCAACAGGGAAACACTAAGAGGGAATTGTGCGTCAAAAATACTAACTTATTATTTATTTTATTATACTTGGACTTATTTTGGAAGATATCCATTTGATTTGTCTAACTCTGACTGCCTCATATAAGCTTCAGATAAACTTTTGAAAACATTTTTGCATGGAAGGAGAACTGTGGATTTTGTCCCACATCACTTTCATTGGAAGCGCATTAGGAAGGTATCTCTTAATGACCAGTATGCATAGGAGGAATTATTACAGAAAGCAAAACCTGTTTCAATGTTCATATGGGCACCTGACTATTGTTTTAAGACAGACTTGAAAAATTGTGAACTTGTCCTTTAAGCCATAAGAACTTGATAGTATGTCAATGTTGCATTTACAGGTTGTCCAGCTGTCCCCAAGGGGTCCAAAAAAAAGCAAGAAGCAAGAAGACTGGATAAGGAGAAAAGGCTGGCTTAGCTCTGGAGTTGTTGGTGTTTTTGTTTTAAATCTTGATAAAGCGGTTATAATAATTTATGATATATTTTCATTTAATGTGTATAAAAATACACTGTGGTATTAGCAGCAGTTAACTTGTACATTGAAGCTATTGCAAATACTACCTGGCACTGTGCCAGCATCTCAAAGTCCTTAGTTGCCAGGTTTGTACACTGTTGTAACTGTTGGACATACAGACCATAATTGCTGCCAGAGTTGACCATTATACCTGTGCAACAAATTTTGGACCAGTAATACATAGGCTGTTACACCCACACACACACATACATACATTTTCCCCCAGGTTATTTCACCCACCCAATTCAAATTCATCCATTTTAGTAAATTAAAATAGAATATATATATA